>JALPQI010017366.1:0-40498 GCA_025490895.1 Thaumatotibia leucotreta
AGGAATCTCAGGATTCAATATACGCCCACGCCGGAAATATACCATTTTGATCCCTTGTGATACAATCTACTATTAACGATAAGCAATAACTTTTTATATCCTCGAGATATATTCAAGCAAAATCGCGATAAATCGCATTGTGTAACAATGGTAACACCGCAGTATAAATCGTTGAGAACGAATTTGACGCAAGGGAACGTTGGAAAACTAAAGCGATACCGCTTCTTTTTTACACACGGTTGGGACGGATAAGAAAGAAAGAGACTGGTAATTATAGAGCTATTTCTACGTGCAATTAAATGTTTCGTATTTCAGAAGGCTTTTAAAAAAAGAACAGCGTATTATTTTCAAAATACACATCATCAGCAGGGAGGTTCCGGATTCGAATCCCGGCGAGGGCATTATTTGTGTATTTATTTATCACAAATATATATTCGAGGGTTGGGTGGTCAAACCTGATAAGTAGACATATTTTTTCACCGGAATAACAACCAAACGTCAATATCATATTTTAGTTCGTATTTTAAAAACCGATATGCTCGTCTTATCGGGTTTCACCACCCAAACCTCGAATTATGTTCCTTGGTCATGGCTGTCTATCTATTTAAGTATTTATATGTATCTATATATTATATGTATCGTCGCCTGGTACCCACATCACAAGTCTTAATTGAGCTTACCGTGGGACTTGGTCGATTTGTGTAAGATGTCCCAAGATATTTATTTATTTATCAGTCTATATCAGTCCATTGCATCCTATTAACTAAGCGTATGGACGCATTAGGAGATGAATGTACACAATCGCCACAAGCGAATTGGCGATGGCAGTAATCGTCCGCTACTGCCCATCATTAATTTTATCAAATAATGGTCAGTTACACTTCAATCCCTTAGTCGACTCTTACGACACCCGCAGGAGGAGTTGGGATTGGGGTTACACACATTCTATTAAGAAAAAATATAGATTCATGTTTCTCAGAGACATCAAGTTAATTGACATAAGAAGAAAACAGTCCATTGACGCGGAGAGGAGTGGACCTGTGCAAAATTGATCAATTACATTCTTCAAATTCAAATTCGAAACACTGTGATGCGGTCTCATTAGCCGAGCTCACACAGCTCCGCTCCGCTCCGCTCCGCTCCGCGTCAGTGAAGCCGCACCCTAAATCAGAACCTCCGTTTTTGAAGTCGGTTAAAAATCCAAGTATAATATCAGGAATCCTGTCATAATAAACCGCCTAACAAGCCTCGCGCCAAAACCCGCAACTGAGTTTTTGGACAATTCCTTAATTGACAGTAATCAAAAGTTTTACCTAAATAGAGGCCTCAACTTGAGTTCTTTTGATGAGTTCAGTTAATTATAGGTGTGCAATTAGTATGTTTAACCTGCTGAAAGTTAAATGGAGTCGTGTAATTTGAGTTTTTGGCAAATTCGCGAATGCGTTTATTTGTGCGAACGCTGTAGATGAAAAAGTCGAGCGAGTACAGACGGGTTCAAAATAGCATGGACTGTTTATAAATGAATTCATTCATAAATCGTCCATGCAATTCTGAACGCCACTGTACATCTTTCAATTTGTTCTGTGATCGAAACTATTCCCTACGTTCAAGTTTTTACGAAAAAAAACGAACTATTTTATTAATAATTTTGATTTGTGTTTTTAAAAATAAAATAAGAATAAAAATGTTTTATTGCTCAAATTACAAAACAAAGATAAGAAAATGTATAAACAAGGAATTTACCAAAAAAAGAAAGAATTCTTATCTTACCTATACTGACAAGTAAAAATAAATAAAAAAAAATTAAATAAAAAAAATGCTTTTCTCAAACATGCAATGAAATATGTCTTTACGTTCCTTAAGATAGATTCGGAAGTATCGCTTTTAGGGTGCAGTTACTCACTGGGAATTTCATAACATTTTTCAGGCTTAGGCCTGCAAAGTAACTTTTTTTAATTTCGACAAAATTGTAATTTTTTTTTTGTATTTCTTTTTATGTTTGAGAAAAGCACTATACATGCCTCGGCGTGAAAACGGATTCCCGGCCGCGTATATACCAACTCGGCTGGAAAACCTCATTTTCCCAGCCTCTGATGTAATGTACTATTGTATAGGAATGCGCAATAGGTACCAGTCTCAGCATAAGCTAGATTTGTGAAATATATTCACTTACCCAGCGCTGATTTTCAGACTGGCCCTTTTTAAATTAATTTAGGTAGCTCGGTCTTGCTCGCAAAGTAGGTAGACACTAAATTGCTGTAAAATCAAACAAATATGCCAAAACATTGTTTATAGAATTTTTTACCTGCCTATTAAGAAATTACAACAAATAATACAAGCGGAAGTCTCTTTCTAGTAAGAGAGATAAAAAATAAGCTTCAGCTTGCAAAATTCATTGTAATTAGTTATGCAATTTCTTCTTTGGTCACATCGCCAGGAAAGAAGGGCACAATCTCGAGCAACTCATGGTTACCGGTAAAGTAGATGGCAAATCAGGCAAAAGACCAAGAGGTCGTAGTCCAATCAGATGAAGTGACCAGATTCGGACAGCCTTAGATACTTTACACACTGCTCTCCACTCAGCCAAGGAAAGAAACAAGTGGCGAACAACTGCACGGAAGAAGATTATGCCCCGTATAGGGAATCACGACCCTCAGAATTGAGGAACACGATGCGAGGAGGAGGAGGAGTTATGCAATAAGCCCTTAATCAACTTTCTTTATTCGTAACCTTATTATTAACCGTATTTTTATTAATATGATTTTATTCAATAATTTGTTATTTCTGTTACAGGTAAGAAGCTGCTAACTAATTAGAGGCTGAACACGTAAGTTTGACGTTATAACATCTGTTCATTATTAAATTACATTATGATTGAACCGTCTCCAAATAATATCAAATATCGTTTAAATTTCCCGGCTTATCCTTAATGACAGGCACGAAAACTCAATTTTCCCGCTTACCCCATTTTACCTTCAGTCCAATTAAACGTAGTTTATAAGCCTTAACCATACAACCCTTCTGCCGAACGGGCTTATTTTAGCCATAATTTCTCGGTCGTTGCGACCTTCTGTCCTTTATAAAGCACATAGTTGAGTGGTTTTAAGCTGCCCGATGATTATACCCCCACTTCAGGGAACTTTCGAGAAAATTATACCCCGTCGTGTTGTTATACTCTGTTTTGTAGTACAAGGCGAAATAATTATATTATGCATGTTAATGTTTCGAAGTTTCAGTTGAAGTAACCGTCGCGAGTAAACTTAATCTGTAGAATCATGTTATCTGTTACCTGGTACGATAAATGCCTGAACTATACTATCTTTACTTAGTATTTTGTGATACAAAAATATTATTTGAAATTGGTTTATAAATAAACATTGTCAGAAATGAAAAAAAAACTATTTTATACTTAGTTTTAAACATTTGTCTTCGCTGGTAAGAATTGTATTTGAGTTGTATGCTAATTTTGGACTACTTTACTCCGACTTTGAAATCATTTTTGTTTGATTGTCTACATCAAATATAATATTAATTTCCCTTACAGATAACAGCATATTTGCCCATTTTTGATTACGACACTCATCTCAGAATTGTGTCTCAGAACAGCTGTAATTAAAATGTCCTTTATAAAGAACTTGTCAACAAGTGACAATCACGAATTCTTAAAACATTTTACAAATCGTCTAATTTCAGTACATTTACAGAAAGCGTTAATTTACTCAGTTTACATAAGGAAATCAAATAAAGTCACTCTAATTGGCTCAAGTATTTATATATGTATGAAGCAATTTCTCTGTTTGATTAGACGAAATGAATTAATTCGGGGTGAAATTTAATTTAATATTGTAAGGGTGTGTTAGAGATAAAATTAAACCGAATTGGACCGACCTATATATTTGTTTTGAGAGATATTTAGTACAAAAGACTTACTTAATGTACGTTTTTGATGACAATACTTCAATTACTGTCATTTGCCATGTACCTGATGTACCATTGCCAACATAGATAGCTGCGTTTTTTTACGTAATAAAGCCAGTGGCCAGTTAACTCGGTTGCTGCTTGTACTTACGAATTAGGTTCGTATATTGACTTTAAGTGCACACACACACATTTTTGATAGTACATTGGGTATTAAGGGCGGTAAATAAGAATTGTGAACGAATGTGAAAGTAAAGCCCAAGCCGAAGGCGCGGGCTTTACTTCACACGAGTTCTTAATTCTTATACCGCCCTTGGTACTCACAATGTTTTTCATCACACCTGTGAGGTAAAAAAGTAAATAAAATAATATAATATATTTTCACAAAACTACTATAAAATGGTCTAAATCATTTCTCAAAATCAGGGATGACATAAATCTATCATTTTTATAACAGAAATCGCTTGCCTGCGTCGGCTGCGGGCGGCGCGCTAGTGCGACGTAATGTCGTATAAAAATCCTTGATTTCCCAAGGGCGTAATGACGCATCGACGGCGCGCATCGCCGCAGCGCATTGGCGCACTTACCGAACAGGATGCTTAGCCAAGTTGCCAATCGCTAACGCTTAGTACTGTATCGTAGTTTTCCCTGTCACTCTTTCATATTAGTGCGACTAAGACAGTTAGCTGCCTTTCGTTTACCATTGACGATTAAGCGCTAGCGATTGGCAGCTTGTCTTTTAAGCATCCAGGTGTGATGAAAATATCATTTTAAATTGCATACCGCTTGCGTGACAAGCAAAAGGTGTCCCATCTGATATGACATTTAGATAAGCTACAACGCGCAAATGACGCATACGCACACGAGCTGCTCACGCATTTGGTGTGGCCCGGCCTTTAGTCGACTCTAACAACATCCACGGAAAGACTTCAGTAATGAGTAATACAGGTAATTTTAACTAACGAATACTTGTGTTTGGAGATCGCAAAATCACTCCTAAATATATTTCGTATAACAAGCAATTCTAATGCCAACGTCTAATAAGCATTTTCTTTCTCAAATTAGTCTTAATATAATACAATCCATTATTTCGTATAAAAACAAAAACAATCACGAGCTCCCAATGATGCTCGAAAAACGTATTATTTTTCCTTATAGGACTTTTTTCGTGCCTTGTTCGATCTTCCCCCATTTTTCGTTCAAGTAAATAATGGGACGATATTAAAAATATACGTCGTTACGAAATGTTATTGATGTATTTGCTTTAGGGAAGATTTTCCTGGTATTTTATTAACGATTATTAACTTCATTACAATGTTTTGATCACGTACGAGGAACATATTATATTTTTACTTGTTATTGATTTTATGTTGAATTTACGTTTAGGAGAAGCGTTTTTCTATTAATGTATTATATCGGTATTCTGTGCCGTAATGCCGTGTGGTGACGGCAATAAGAATACAATTTGTCACCACCCCAACTCCTGCGGGTGTCGTAAGAGTCGACTAAGGGATTGAAGTATCACTGACCATTATTTGATAAAAGATTGATGACGGGCAGCAGCGTCATCATACTGGACACATTACTGCGGTCGCCAATCCGCTTACCCAGCGTGGTGATTATGGGTATTCACCTCCTAATGCATTTATACGCATAGTTAATAGGAGAGGCCTAAGTCTAGCACTGGACTATCATAGGATGATCATATGTATTCATAGGTAAAGAGCTATGGACCGCACAGCATGCTAGGAGACAAACGTATAGACCGAATGAGAAACACTACGCTGCGCTCCAAAAGCAGTATTGCTGGTTGGAGTCAAGACCGCCAAACTGAAATGGGACTGAACCGGTCATGCCGCATGCACCCAGATAGGTGAACTAAAATAGCCACGGAATGGGTGCCACAAGACAGGCGAGCAGCTGGCAGACCCAGGAGGAGGTGGCGGGACGACCTGGGTGCTTAGCCAAGTTGCCAAACGCTAACGCTTAACCGTCAATCGTCAACGAAAGGCAGCTAACTGTCTTGACTATGAAAGAGTGACAGAGAGGGAAAACTACGATACGCTACTAAGCGTTAGCGATTGGCAACTTGGCTAAGCATCCTGGACGCGTATCTCAACGGCCATAGATTGCTCAAAACCGGGACGATTGGAGACTTGGGGGGAAGGCTTTTGCCCAGCTGTGGGACACTATATAGGCTTTAGTAATAATAAATAGGTATTCCGTGTACTAGTAGAAAACAAAAATAAATAAATAAACAGATATGACTGACTCTCAATAGTATTTGTTGTCACACAAATCGAGAAACTATTTATTTTTACGTTAATACTAATAAATACACACACCGGCAATGAAAACGGATCAGGTGGTTATTTTCATAGAAAATAATGCAAACATGGAGATTTCAAATATTTTTTTAAAATATTTATAGTGTAGGTAACATATATTTTTAAATCAGATTGTATTGGAATTTCCCTAAATTTATAAATAAACCCAAAAACCTTTTAAATTGTCATTAGGTCGGTTTGTATAGACAAAAATGTAGACCGTTTAAGAAAACCACCTAAAATGTATGGTAAATCGAGTTTTTTAATCATGAGTTGCTATTTTTATATCTACGGAATCATCTGTCGAAAAAGTTTCATGTTTTTCGGATTGGGTGAAAACTTCAGGGAAATTTCAATACAATCTGATGTTATAAACGGTTTCACTTATATTAGACATATTTATTTTAAATATTTGTAATCAGCATGTTTCCAGTATTTTCTATGAAATAGAATATCCACCTGACCCGTTTTCATTGACCGCGAGTGTATCTATAATTTTAACTAAAAATGTATGTGAACTCAAATTTTCAGGTTTTACATTGATGATAAGACTAAGATTGGTATTTCTTTTTGCTATAAATTATATATATCCTGACGATTCGGGCATGAAGTTACACCCGTGGTCGCAGGCAGACTCAACGCGAGACCCGTTTGTCTTTAAAATATGAGTGATAATCGTGAAATTTTAAATCAATATATTTCCTTTTGGTCAAATAGAATACTATCTTCTTGTAAACCCACTCAATTATAAAATCGAACGTTGTAAAAATGCTTAATTAAGACTACAACGAAATAATTCACAGTAACCAAATCAATTGGCGTTGAAAAATAATAAAATTACTTTTGTTTCCCGGTTTCCCTCCCTTTAATTGGGATTTTAAGGGAAATGAAAACGGGGAAATGAGGGTCCGTTATCAACAGAGATAAGAGACAGCCATTGAGGGCCTATTAATCATGCACCTTTGAACTTTTCCAGCTTGCCAGCTTTTCTAAGCTTCGAAATATACTGATAATAGACTTTGTAAAATAATTTTTCAAATCAGCCTATCTTAGTTTTTAGATCTGCCGTCTGAGTGCAGTACAGCAACAAATCAAAAATAAAAACATTCATCAAACGGGCTACTCACGTAATTTAAGTCGATAATTGCTCGACATGTTTTGATCCATTTAGAGGATCCTCATCATGGAGTACCCGCGACCGAAGCCCGACTTGTACTGCAGGCTTGCGCTCTGCTAGAGCGGGTGCTGGCCACGGGCAGCGCTGGCGGGGGCGGCGAAGGAGGAAAACTACCCTCATTGTCCACCAGCACCACTGAAACGTTTTTATGACAAATACGTATTAAAGTTATACACTCAGCGTTCGAATCTGGGACCTCCAACTTTGCAGGCAATTTCACCACCGACATCTACAGCTACAAATGCCGAGAAAAAAAGAAAGCTTTATTATTTTATCATTTTCTATAATATACGAGTACATTTCGTATTTTATCATTCACGCAGCATATTTTCGAACAGATATTTTCCTGCTATGTGAATACACAAAAACCTTCCATCATTAATGTTTACCTAATTCGCACGTACCTCCCAGAGGTTACAATTACGGCCCCGAATAAAGGCAGTCCCTTTAGGGCCAATAAATATATCCCATCGTCTGTAATTATGAAAATTCGCCCTGAATTGGGGTGCGACTGATGTATATGTATTGTGTATATTATTTGTCTTTATACGTTTTTGTATATTATGTACTCGTTTAAGTGATGAAATATCTGAATTTATCACAATACAGGGCGGTTCATTCAAATCGGTCAGTATAGGAAAATCGATAACTATAAGACTTATGAAGATCTGTTTTTAGGAACCATGTCATGGATTTTAATAATAAGGAAAACTGCGTTGATGAATATAAAAAAAAACTTGTTTTCTTAAGATTTACACAATAAACACCTTGTAAAATAAATTTAAGTACGTGAAAACAATTAATTCCATTCATTTTCTTATGTACTGCTTAAAACCTACACAAACGATATTTGAATAGAGTGTAAGTTAATTTTTTCAAAACCACTGGGTTCAATTCCCTAGCTGAGTACAGTGTTTTTTCAAATGTGTGAATGCAGTTTTTCATTTTATCAAAATCGGTGACATGGTTCCTAAGAACAAATCTTCGTATGTCTTATAGTTTCAGACTTTTCCATACTGACCGATTTGAATGAAACGCTCTGTATAGTATAAAACAAAGTCGTTTATAGATCGTTATATATCTTAGGCATGTAGGGACAAATAAAACGACATAAGGGATGTATGCTACCTACGTACTGCCTACATTGGCGTCCAACCCAAAGGACATAAGCCTCAATAAATTTTTAATTTTCTATATTAATTAGGACAAATTGCCAATTTGATTTGGCAAATTTTGATTTAATGTAAGCACGTGGATCTTAAAAAATACGCAATGGATTTTGATACGTTTTTTAATAGAGTGATTCAAGAAGAACATTTTTGTATCAGTATTATACCCGAAGCCGGAGCGGGTCGCTAGTACTAATAATTATATTATTTAAAAAATATTGTTTGATAATAAACACTCCGTATCTAAAGATGGAGGTTTACGGTTCAAATCTTAATAGAAGCAAATAAGAGTGAAAGAAGTATTGTGTGTGCACGACATAAAATTTTGTTCGTCTACTTATCTATGGACGTAGTTTTCCAAATTAAAATATATCGAACAAGTTGGATGCAAGATCACATTTCTCTAATTCAATTAATAAAAAATCAGGTCAAATAAATCCGATTTTACTTTCGAGCGCCGAATGAAATGAATTGCATTTGTATGGCTTCAGCAATTTGATATTAGGATGTTTTGATAGGATTACGGAGTTCCCCAGCGTGGCACGGCGTATATTTTAATGATTAGTATCGGATTAAATTAACATTGTCATCATCATCATCACCAGCCTATGTTAGTCCACTGCTGTACGTAGGCCTCTCCTATTAACTGTTCGTACCTATACGAGTAGACGCATTAGAAGGTAAATGCCCATAATCGCGTTAGAAGTGTCTAATTTTACTGGCAAACTTGGTTTATTTTTATTTTGACATGAAAATAATATACACAAAATTCATTTTATGCTATATATGTATTTTTATAGATTTTTCTCAAACATGCAATGAAATATTGTCTTTACGTTCCTTAAAAGAGACTCAGAAGTATCGATTTAGGGCGCAGTAACTCACTGCGATGGAAATGGAATTTCATAACACTTTTCAGGCCTAGGCCTGCAAAGTAACTTTTTTTTTTAATTTTTCCTTTTTCATTACAGCCTGAATTTTTTCACGTCTCATAATTGGAAAATGTTCTAGAATATTGTATCTGAGGTCAATTTAGGTGATATGAAGCTTTATCAGTTTTTTACTTTACCAAACAAAATGTGCCACATGGCACCGCTAGGTCACAATGGGTTGAACCAGCGTGACTCAGGTGACCATAGCAACAGACAGCGTCAACTGCGAAAGACTCTGGTTGTCACGGGATTCGAGCCCGCTTCCTCTGGATTGCCGGTCCAACGTGCTTCCAATTACACCAGACTACCTTCCGTCGATCACAGCGAATTTAGTCAATGGTATTGTGATGCTAATCACTAGCGACATCTGTACGTAGTGTTTCGAAGGACAGAAAAAAGTTGATTCACCCATTTACAAAATGGCGTCAAAGATTCGACGGTAACTATACAATTTTCGTAGGCGGGTTATTTTCCTGTTTAAAAAGTGTAATGAACTCCTATATTTAATCCGCTATCCACTTGAACATTTATCACTTCGTAATCAGATACAAGACAATGTCATGTCGTTAATGACACGCGAGTCGTGTCATCTTGTCATCGTGTGTCATGTCTGTGATATATGGCTAAGCTGGGGTATATTGAGATTATGTTAATTAGTAGGTACTGGTAATTATTTTTATTTGGTTATGAGGTTTTGTTATTAAGTTAAATGCTAATTGATATCAAACATTATTTTAAAAAATTGTGTTAGACTGCATCAAAAAATAATGTCTACATTATTACATAAAGGTAAAGAGGCCGGAAATCCTTTATCACGCCAAGGCATGTATAGTACTTTTCTTAAACGTACAAAGAAATACAAAAAAAGACAATGTTGTTAAAATTAAAATAAAAGTTACATTGCAGGCCTAGGACTGAAAAATGCTATGAAATTCCATTTCTATCCCAGTGAGTTACTGCGCCCTAAAAGCGATACTTCCGAGTCTACTTTAAGGAACTTCAAGACAATCTTTTATTGCATGTTTGAGAAAAATAATGATTTATCTTATTTAACCAATGGATAATTAAAATAAATACATGATGTTTCGTGGCCCAGTAATAATCTCGCTAAATAACTTACAGAAAAACTTTGGTACAGGATTGGTCTCATACTAAAGTAAATTTAATAGATAGTGGTTAGGTGATAACTACTTTTTCATCACATTTGCTGTAACATATTTAGAGTATTTAATGTTTTGTAAAATTTCCTGTATTATAGAATTTTTACAGGGTAGAAAGGAGATGGCAATCCATATCTCATAAGTATTCAAGAAACAAGGCATGTTTAACTCCCAAACTCGACGAAAAACCCTAAGAATAACAGATTTCTCAACAAATACAAAGTTTTATTAATACTTTGATTGATAGATCTCAAATACGAGAACAAAGTATTTGTTAAAAGATTCCCGGCTGGTACAGTTTACTTTGTGTTTTACCGTTTTAACGCTTTTACATTGTTTTGTCTTTGGAGTTTTGCTTACTTTTGTTGAAACTATGTATTTACATGAAACTTCTCATTTGCAGTTAAAAATGCAACATTTTTACTGAAACTTATTAGGGTTTCAAAGTTATTAAACGTAACTTAGAAAAAATGGAATCGATATACGTATTATCTACACATTTATTAATGCCGTGTGGTGACGGCAGTAAGAATACATTTGTCACCACCCCAACTCCTCCTGCGGGTGTCGTAAGAGTCGACTAAGGGATTGAAGTGTCACTGACCATTATTTGATAAAAGATTGATGATGGGCAGCAGCGTCATCATAGTCTATACGCATAGTTAATAGGAGAGGCCTACGTCCAGCAGTGGACTATCATAGGCTGATGATGTGAAAAGTAACTTAGAAAAAATGGAATCAATATTATCTACACACATATTATTAATGCGCTAAAACCGGTACAAAAACCGTAAGCAAATGAGCAATAACAATCAGCAGATAACAGAACAGAATGCTTAGCCAATCGCTAACGCTTAGTAGCGTATCGTAGTTTTCCCTCTCTCTCACTCTTTCGTATTAGTGCGACAAAGCCAGTTGACTGCGTTTTACGATTGACGATTAAGCAATAGCGATTGCCAACTTGTCTAAGCACCCTGTATTGGATCTATTGCAAAAAAAATACAAAGTTAAGGCTTTGATAAAAATAAAAATTACGATGGCGTCAATTGTGTTACGAAAGTTAGTCATACTAAATTGTGTGTATTCTGTCCAACAAAGTTTGACAGTACATAAGGCATCAGACTGAAAAAAAAAACCGGCCAAAAGCATGTCGGGCCATGCTCAGTGTAGGATGCCGTAGTTAATAAAAAAAACGGCTGGTCCGATTATCTTGGCTACGGAACCCTAAAAATGTAGGTGCGTATTGTTGATCGCTAATAGAAGAATATTTTAAATTTTCGCGTTTTTTTCGCTAGAGAAGATACCTACCGCACTTCATTGTTTTACGTACCTGACTGTTAAGGCTTTTTAGTCTCATGCTAATTGTGTGTCCCTAAAAGTGAAAATGCCAATATGTTTACACGTTCCAAAGAAACCATGAAATATTAGTAGACGGAAATGTATGGGACATCAGATTCTTTCTCGAATCGGATATCGGTCCCATAGTAAAAGTTCATCAAATTCACCCTCAGAATTTACCCTCTAAAATTTTAACGGTGAATGAAAATTCACCCTGTATTGTTGTACGTGCCGTGTGGTGACGGCAGTAAGAATACATTACTCCTCCTGCGGGTGTCGTAAGAGTCGACTAAGGGATTGAAGTGTCACTGACCATTATTTGAAAAAAGATTGATGATGGGCAGCAGCGTCATCATAATGGACACATTACTGCGATCGCCAATCCGCTTGCCCAGCGTGGCGATTATGGGCATTTACCTCCTAATGCGTCTATACGCATAGTTAATAGGAGAGGCCTACGTCCAGCAGTGGACTATCATAGGCTGATGATGATTGTTGGAGGCTCTTCCTGTCCGTATGTATCTCCCAAACTTCATGCACGTAGGTTAAAGCTATCAATCTCTTCGGGTTTTTGTGGAAAAAAACTTTCTTCAAACTCCTAATCCTATGGGATGCAGCCGGGAATAATGAATATTGGTTTATTTTGAACCATAGATTACAACCTTTAGAATCTGTATGAAATGATTTTTTTTTGAGATAAGAATAATGTCATAACAGTAACAACAGTTGTTTTATAATTATGACTGTGTGACATTTGGACAAAATAGTAAATAAACTAAAGCATAAAAATAGGAATGTGAAAAAATACATAACGATTTACCATTTGAACAGTTTTTCAATGCAGTTCTCGCACTATTGCGTAAAAAAGCACTATCTGTAATGAAATAGTTATTTATGATACAAGTGTAGAAAGTAGACTTTTTTCAGGACAAGTGTCGGTAACTATAAAACACGAGTGAAGTGAGCCTACATTTCAACATAATGTATCATACAACATTTTACAAAGCATGATAACCAGACTATCTCGGCAGTCGCAACTAGGCCGTGCGGAAAAATAATATGACAATTTATTCTCGCACACGTGCGGAAAAGTATCACTTTTTGTTCAATGCTAAGTTTACCCATAAAAAGAGCACTTTCTTAGTATATGCATTGTAAATAATGTTTTTGGTGCAACCCTACGTGTTTTAGATTTTGAGATATTATATACGCCTTCTAGTTGCATGTGATCTGTGACCCTCAGCCAAGTTTCGTTTAGTAAGATGTTTCTAAAGTTTTAGAACAGCCCGTTACGAAAATAGCTTCCTTAAGTTTTCGCCCGTGTATCTTTTTATTATAAAAGTTGTGTGTACGCATAGGTTTTTTTTTCTACACGCTAGCTAGAAATACACCTGCTATAAACAGTGCATAAAATTGTTTTTATACTCTTGGATGGCAAGTAATTTCATACAAATTTAGATGTTTTTAAGAACGGATAATTTCTCAAAATTATTGTATAGGTACTTAAAATATGAATGGTTTTAGTTTTTTATTTCCATGTAACCATTGACAAGGTAGACAAAAGGCGGTCTTATCGCTAAGAAGCGATCTTTTCCAGACATCCTGTGGGTAGCGGTGTAAGAGAACGGATTTTAGAAAAGTTAGCAATTGAAACAAAAAAAAAATTAAAAACAGATAAAAATAATTTAAAGTCATGTCATAAACTTACATAAATACATACGAGTAGATATATATAAACATTCATCCGGGTTTCCCAAAGCTAAAATTTCAAGATATTCAAAATACACGATATTACATACATCTTAAATTCCAGGGCGGACATTTATAAACCTCAAAACTGCAATCTTGAGATTGCCTCAACCCCAAACGTACCAAAGTATCAAAGATGATCAAAGTACCTAAATAACGATCAAAGTATCTGCTTAATGATCAAAGGAACTGGACTAGTAATTACTGTTAGAGTTTGTTCGGAAAGTATTGGCACGTGAGATGTACTCGTTTACGTTGCTGCGAAACGCCTTCAGATTCCGCACTCTATGCCTAATATGGCCGGATTTCGATATAGTAGCAGCTTAAGTTTAATCCCAACATATATTATGGTTAATAGGTTGTTTAAAACATAATCGATATGGCTTAGAAGTGAATCAATGAGATAAGGGCAAGTTATATGAAGTGTTGAAGGAATGGTGTTATGTATTAAAGGCAGAAATTAAGAAATATTTTAATCAAAGTCAAATGATTATTTATTCAAATTGGAATAGCAATAAACTCTTTTGAATGGTCTAAGTTAAATAAAATTAAAACTTCTTCTGGTTCTAACCCTACACCACTGACCTCGAGAAGAACCGGTAAGAAACTTGGCGGGACTTTTTTTTAATAAATTGTTGTTAAATTGGACTGTTTGTTCGAGGCTAACAGACCAGTTTGCTCTACGTTCCTATTTACCCCGTCATTCCTATTTACCCCGTTTTACGATACATAGCAGTGGTACTACTAAAAAAACACATCTCAAAAAATATTTAATAAAACAATTTGTAGTAGTATAAGTAGTTCCTCAAAAAATATAACTCAACTTTTTTCTTGCAATGTTATTTGGGACTAAAATTTAATAGTTATTTATATGGCTGGCGCATATAAGAATATATCGTGTGATCTTATTATGAAACTCGCCTACGGCTCGTTTCATAAAACCACACTCATGTTTAATGCCTAATTATGTACAGTCACATACATAACTTTATCTACATCCATATCATTAGTTTAGAATGGCAATTTACCTTTATTTTCATTGATATCCACTAAGTAATTACCTCTAAATATAAAAATTCAAATCAGTTGAAATCACTCAATTTGAGTAAGGATATCCTACAATAAATATTTATTGAAAAAAAAACAACAAAAAGAAGTTGACTTCATAATGTTAAAATTAATATCATGACGACGATACTTTAATGTCAACATTATGATGCACTGTACTCTGCCTGTACTTTAATATTAATATTATGATACAGCCACAGACACCGGTCTCTTAATATAGGTCATTACATTACCGCTTCTGAATACATAACAGGGAAATTATGATATTCCTGTAGATAAAATACTTTTAAAGCACATTGTATAAAATACTCCCTTGTCAATAAAATGTTCGTACAAAATATCTGTTTATTATTGCTTGCTCAAATTTTAATTAAGTGTTTTTGTCTACTCTACTGTATCTGTGACCAGATAGTACAGACTATTCACTTTTCATTTAAAACGCTTCCCCAGTTAACACTTCATGCACATACTTTAAAATACTTTTAATAATTAAGGGATATACGATAGGAATATCCCTTAATTATATAGGGAGAGCCCACCTCGGACATTCTGATCTTGGTCGTTTTTCTTTGGTATATGACATCTAATATTTATAATGAACATTATAAATTTGACCACAGATTATAGAACCCATCCAGTGTGGAAAATCCTCCAGCTATTAAGGTCTATTCTTGAATGGAAATTAAAATATTTTCAGCTAGATACTATTATCGCAGTAGAGCTTGCAATTCCGGAATATTGATATTGCACATACGAAAAATTCCGGAATAGTAGCCCTGTTTCGCAGCGTTTAAAGTCAACCGAATAGTGTAAGCTATCCACGCATGTTTTCCTCTGCGAAGTTTCCACGCCGTAAAATTTATCGCCACCCATAAATCTCGAATATAAAATGTAAACCGACCTACTGCCCGGTTTATCGCGGCCTATTCAAACTTTCAAAATGTCTTTTTGAAGATATGACCTTGACAACACTTTTCTGCTCCGAGTTTTTAGACAAGTTGCCAATCGCTAACGCTTAATCGTCAATCGTGAATGAAAGCTAACTTTCTTTGTCGCACTAATATGGAAGAGTGACAGAGAGGGAAAACTACGATACGCTACTAAGCGTTAGCGATTGGCAACTTGGCTAAGCATCCAGCTATCTGAATCTTGGCTTCTGACATAACGTCTTGGCCACAACTTTGGCCTAGGGCGATCGGTGGAGCGGAAAACATAAGTGCGAGAGAGAGTTCCGATATCGGCCTCTCTCTCCGATTCATTGAAGTAAGATTTCACCATTTCACTACCCCCAATATTACAGGGTTCTATGCTACGTTTTTGAGGTAATTAAATCTAGATTAAGTGTCAGTGTGACAGCGTTCAAATTTCAAGTTGATAAAAATGCATCATTAGGACCGTAACCAAATCTGGTAATACCTATCGCTACAAAATCATACTGTGGTTCTTCAAAACAGGATTTCATAGGTTTTTTAAAGGGTTGACATTGCACGAATGTATACTATTCTCTGGTGTTCATAGGCTATAATAATTGCTTAGCTACTCAACTGTAGACGACAAAAAGACGTCTGTCATCAATGTAATTGAAAATTTTAATTTTCTTTTATTTCCCACAATGTCTTTTATTTGACAGTAGAACATTTTTGACAGATCACATAAAAAAGGAAAGTTGCTTATCTTTGGGCAAGCTGTATGCTTATTTGCCACTATCGTGGTAGAAGACAAATATAGATGCAGTAGGAGGTAATACCCTGTATTACCATGCTTAGCAAGCAGGGCAATCGCATAGTGTATCCACATGATGATGCTGCCAATCATCAATCTTCAATAAATTAACGATAACTGACACTCCAATCCTTTACCAGATAATTAATACAATACTCATGAGGAGGAGTTGTGGTGGTGATAAATGGATTTGAGTATTTTATAAATATTTTATGTATTGATTGGTGCTTTAATTCGTTTAGCTTTAAGGTTCTTTAGTTAAGTTTAGATTAGTATTATAGTATTTTGTGATGTTGTTTATTATAATTGTGTATTTTTTTAAATAAATTATTGTAGTAATATATAAATAATAATTTTATTTTAGAAATTATTTAATTTTATGTCATATACCAAAGAAAAAACGACCAAGATCACCAACGTCCGAGATGGGACTCGTACTCACGTGCTCAGCTTTGCGGCTGATACCTGCACCGCTCGGCCACTTGGTCTTTGAGTATTTAAATTTTTAAAGGTCAAGGTTATATATCAAATCAAAACGGTATTATAAAGTTTGGATTGTCATGGTGCGTTTCAATTGTTAACAGTCAGAGTAACAATGTCACTTGTGTTAATTGTTTGTGTGGACAATGAAATATGCATTATTTTTTAACTATTGTATTATTTTATTCACGAGTAAAATTGTAGTGTGAAGTTCACATTTTACAAAACAGTGGAAATTGAGAAAGAAACAGTTTATTGTTTTAAATTAAATGGGGTAAAATAATCATCAAATTAATAAAAAATCTTCCATGATTCCGCCATCAGACCCCGACATGGTGCCAACAAGACCATCTCGGGGTTATACCCCACCAGTTCGATGAAAAAAATCTATAAATATGATTAATTTATTGAACGTATCTTAACTAACTATCGTAACTTTCGCGGCTGATGCCTGACACCTCGGCGAAAGCTGAGCACGTGGGTTCGATCCCCACCTCGGACGTTAGATGATCTTGGTCGTTTTTCTTTGGTATATGACGGTTAATATTTATAATTTATATAATTCATCTATTTATTAAACTTACTCAGGGCTCCTACGGGCTCAGTGCTTGATAATGGAGACCTATATATATGCTAAGCACATGATTGGCGCGACAGTATCTCGCCGCGAGATAGTCTATCCGTCCCTCTTTTGTTAATATAGCTAGTGAAGGACGGGAGATCTATCTCGCGGCGACATACTGTCGCACCCATCATGTGCTAAGCCTGCTAGACTCTCCGAAATATGTCGCATTGAAAAATTAATTAATTAATAAACCTACTCGAGACTTCCGTGTTTGCCCAATTGTTGGAGTCACGCTATACGATACATATCCTCAACAGAACACGGTCATATTAATTGCTGTTCTGAGCCAAATAGCTACCCGCAAGTATTATGTCTCAGTCTTAGATATTATATCCATGTTGCAATTTGCATCTCAATTTGAATATGATATGTCGTATTATGTATGCGTTTTACTATAGTTACCATTTATATCAATCTGCCACGGTGGTCAAATATATCTAAACTATATACTAATAATTGGTTAATTTACTAGGCCAGCATCTAGCGGGCCAGCAAGGCGGTGGCAACTAACAGGTTACTGATTGTCTCCTGTTCGTTGCCGCCGCGATTTGGGCTCTACTTTCACTTACGATCAGGTGGAGAGGAGCCACTTTGTTGTGCCAACATAAAAAAAAAACTTAGTTTTATTTATTTCAGAAAAAAAAACGAAATACAATGTGATGTCAGGTTATACACATTTTCATCGTGATCGTCAAAATTCAAGACCAAATGTCAAATATTGTCAGCCTCTGTAGCCTAGTTGGTAGTGACCCTGCCTACGAAGCTGGAGGTTCAGGGTTCGAATCCCGGCGAGGGCATTATTTGTGTATTTATTTATGACAAATATATGTTCCTTGGTCATGGCTGTCTATGTATTTAAGTATTTATGTATGTATCTATTATATATATCGTAGCTTGGTACCTACATCACAAGCTTTAATTGAGTTTACCGTGGGACTAGGTCTATTTCTGTAAGATGTCCCAAGATATTTATTTATTTACATGATATGTCGTATTATGTATGCGTTTTACTATTTTAAATTTTTAATTTGGTGATTATTTATTACCTAAATGCGTCCATACGCATAGTTAATAGGAGTGGCCTACGTCCAGCAGTGGACTAAGATAGGCTGATGAAGTCAGATTTTTAGTAGCTTGGGAAATCCTTTATAAGGAACAACGATGTAAACATTTCGTGTTCAGTACAACGCCGCAAAAGTGGAAGTAATAAAGATATTCGTAAACAATAACCATATTTCGTGCATCGTACATAACTTAGAAACAAAGGAATCTAATCTGGACAGCCCTACGCTGGTTAGGGTTGTCACATTTCGTAATATTATATATTCATATTGTTTTTTTTTACTTACAGAAAATAGTAAATTTTGGAATTCTAATCGATATAAATACCTAATGATTGACATATACGAATATTATACTTTTATCTAAATAAACACACATATCATAGATTTGATTATTAAATAATGAACGTCTAAACTCTCCAAAACACATGACATTCGTAGCTTTTAAATTTATTTTTTTGTCTAATTATGTTTTTACTAAAATGTGATAGTCCACTGCTGGACTAAGGCACTTCCCCTATTAAATACCTACTTACTATGGACGCATTAAGAAGTGAATGCCAATAATCGCCACGCACTGGTTGCAGAGGACTCTTCCGACACCCACGGGTAGAGTTGGGGTGGTAACAAAGCTTTTACCGTCACCAAACAGCAAAAGTTCCGCAAACAATATAAGGTTTTCCAAATGAAAAGTGTCTTTTTAAAAGGGCTTATTTACACTTTTGCAATTAATTAATTATCTTATGAAAACAAAGAAAATATTACTCTTATTGACAAAGTGGCCGTGTGGTGACGGCAGAAAGAATACATTTGTGACCACCCCAACTCCTCCTGCGGGTGTCGTAAGAGTCGACTAAGGGATTGAAGTGTCACTGACCATTATTTGATGAAGGATTGATGATGGACAGCAGCGTCATCGTAGTGGATACATTACTGCGATCGCCAATCCGCTTGCCCAGCGTGGCGATTATGGGCATTTACCTCCTAATGCGTCTATACGCATAGTTAATAGGAGTGGCCTACGTCCAGCAGTGAACTATCATGGGCTGGATGATGATGATGATGATGATTGACAAAGTGGAAATAGCCCTTTTGAAAAGACACTCCTCAAATACGGTTGCATTAAATACAACTCGCAATCAGCCCTGTGACAGCCCTACCCAATTGTACCATTAATAAGGGTTTCGTTTTCCGTTGTTTTCATTCCTCCACGGAGATATATTGCTTGCCTATCTCTGCAGTTTATCATTAACCCCTCCCCCCCCTCCCTCCCTTAAGGGTGGTTTGTCTTCGGTGTATATAGTTTTAAGGTTTGGTTATATAGGTTGCGGTTTTGGGCATAGCTTGATAAATTTAATACATAATGTTGTAGGATCGATTTACTGTGCAGTGTAAATAGTACATTTCTTAACTAGTGCGGGAAAACAGTTTTTCGGCGAGGGTGAAAGTTGGAACCCTAGTGAAACGAGAGCGACAATCACCCGAGTTAAAAAAAAGTTTTTGCACGTGTAAGGGACGATTTTTTCATAACAAGTGCGTAAAAGAGAAATTACCGCGCGCGAAGCGTGCGCAAAGTTCGTTTTTGCGCACTAGTTAGGAAAAATATGTATCGAAATAATCCTCTTATTATGTTTCGACGCTTTTATTACACAGAATTAAAGTGCAGTGGGACATGTTTTTTATACAGCATTTTTATATACATATTTTAAATTATTAAATGTCCATAAATAATTTAAAATATGTATATAAAAATGCTGTATAACAATTGTATTGTATTAAATTATTAAATGGACATTTAATAATTTAAAATAAGTCTTATGAGATATAAAATATGAGTGATATTCGTGAAAGTTTAAATCATTTTATTTTTATATACAATCAATAAGACAGGCGTTAGAAATAACAAATCACCATAGTTTCTGGTTGAATGGAAGAAAGTATGTGATAGCAACTTAACCAAGTTGCGATCGAAGTAGTGTATCTACAATATATTTAAATAAATAGTATAAATAAATATCTTGGGACATCTTACACAAATAAATCTAGTCCCACGGTAAGCTCAATTAAGGCTTGTGATGTGGTTATTAGGCGACAATATATTTAATAGATACATATAGATTCTTAAGTACATAGCCATGACCAAGGAACAAATATTTGTGATAAATAAATACACAAATAATGCCCTCACCGGGATTTGAATCCGGAACCTCCAGCTTTGTAGGCAGGGTCACTACCAACTAGGCTATGGAGTATGGAGGCTGACTTTTTATCTACAATAGATTTCCGTTTTCCTAATTATCACTACATAGTATAAAATCAAGTCACTTTTTCTGTCCCTATGTCTCTTCGTAGGCTTAAATCTTTAAAACTACGCAACGGATTTTGATGAGAGATTTTTTAATAGGTAGAGTACCTAATTCAAGAGGAAGGTTTTTATGTTGGTATAGTACCCGTGCGAAGCCGGGGCGGATCGCTAGTGTACAATATTCATCACACAAAAGATAATAAAATATGCCACATACATAGCTAGGAGTTGTAAAAACACCTTATACAAGCACATCATGTGCTTCTGATAAACCCACCGACCGAAAACTTTTCAAAACATGTTTTCCTCGAATATTACAGATAGGGACTTAAAATTCTAAACATCTACATTTTATTAACGCAAAATACCTGCCCAAATAACTCCCAGGACGAGACGGGAATTGCAAACAGTGCCAGTGTCACAGAGAATGATAAGCAGACGTTTATCTTTATAAAATAAATACCTTGGAACATCTTTACACAAATCGGCCTAGTCCCATGGTAAGCTCAATTAAGGCTTGCATATTACGATATATTTAATAGATAGAGATATATAGATACTTAAATACATAGACAGCCACGACCAAGGAACAAATATTTGTGATTAATGAATACAAAAATAATGCTATAGCCGGGATTCAAACTACCAACTTCGCTACGGAAACTGAAAAATTTGGATTGAACATCTAAAACCGTAGCAGTTTGCGTGTAATGTCCCCAACATTTTTTGTGTGCATTTTCGCCAACAATTGATAGTCAACTTCTGTAGCCGAGTAAAGTTAGAAGTAAGATAAGTAAGATGTATGTATAAGTACCTAACTAGATCTACCTCCCTACCTAGCATAGTCTTAATATTATTCAATTATTATATACCTACCTAACTCATTTATTGTGTACCTACCTGACTTGTGAAACTATATTTTATTAAAAATAAATTAATGAATAAACATTGTCTTCGAAGCAGCTAAGTTCCGTATTTGGTGTTGAATCTGGTGAGGATATTATTGTTTGTGTATGTAAAAATATGTTTTGAGGACATCATAGTTGTATACATTTAGACCCTCAGTCGAAAATATAATCATTTAATTCTTCCAAAACATTACAAAAGTTCCTAATCTTCTCATCATCATCATAGAAAGACGTCCACTGCTGAACATAGGCCTCCCCCAAAGATTGCCACAATAACCGGTCCTGCGCTACCCGTACTTCTCTGCCAGAACATAATTTTAAATTGTCTAATAACTATTCAGTGCCAGAGTTCAACTTCTGAATTCCAACATGTTTGTGCTAAGGTCACGAAATATTGACGTTTGACTTATTTGCTTCTAAATTTGATAAATATGAACTCGTCGGAGACCCTTATTCAATTTGGGTTGTCACACCCATTTTGGAGACGAAAATCTCTGTTATAAAATACGGCTTTTCGTCTAGTAAACATAGTAAGCCCAAATGCAAAAACGTATTTTCGTATTCATATAAAATATCTCATATACCAAAAAACAATCAATTTCAGTCCACAAGCTGGACATAGCCTTTCGTGTTACCTATACGGGTATACGCATTAAGAGATAATGCCTATAATCGCCACACTGGGCATGCTGGTTGGCGATCGCAGTACTGTAGTATTCACTGTGACTAGGGCAGTATCATCACAGTGGACACACTACTACGATTTTCGCCCCGTTTGCCCAATATGGCGATATAGGGTATTATTACGTAAATTTACACACGTCATACAATTCCGTGATCTTGGTATGTTATATATACAGGGTGCCCACGAGGAAAGGGAAAAAATTCAACAGCGGATTTCTGATCAAATTTTAAGTTAAAAATGTCATATGAAGTTTTCTGGATTCAGTCTATTTTAAGAGAAAATTTGTTTTTTTCTTAAAACCGTTTTAGACCGTTACGCTATGATAAACGCATTTTAGGAAACGATTTTGTCACCATGTTATCTTAGTTTTGTCACACTTAATTGTTTAATCAAATAAACAAAAATAATTGTAAATATCTAGCAAATGTAAAAAGCGAGGATTTGTCTCGCTCACTCTAACGACGCCTTCGTTTGAGTGACAGAGAAAAATCCGCGAAATTTACGAATTTCGATTTTCGCGGTAGTAGGCCAGTACCCGGCTACATCGGTCTCATCATCGGTCTGTGGAAAGAGACTCGATTTTATAACGGCCACGACATTCGCACGCATGGTTTTCCGCTAAGCCGGTCGGCTTAGACCAATGTCGTGGCCGCGGCATTGCTCTAAGGCGTCCAGCGGCGAGCGAATCCATGAGTTTGAGCGGGATGCCGATATGGGTACGAGAGGGAGAACCATACGTTTTCCGCTAAGTTATGTCATGGCCGCGGCGTAAGGCGCCCAGCGGCTAGCGAATCCAAAAGTTAGATCAGGAGCCCGATATCGGAAGTCCCTTGCACACGTATGGTTTTCAATCCCCCTTGGTTGCCTTAGACCAATGTTGTGGCCAGGCCATAAAGTTTTATCCCTCTCGTACTCATGTGATGTTCATGCAATATTATTTGTTTCTCTCTAAAGGCAGATGTACAAAATTAACTACCAAGTACTGTACTAAACCACCATTCCCTTTCGTTTTACCATTAGCTTTCGGTGAAGGAAAACATCATGAGGAAACCTGCATACATCCGCGAATAAATTCAAAGGTGTATGTGAAGTTCCCAACCCGCTTAGGGCCAGCGTGGGGACAATAGCCCAATCCCTCTCATATATGATAGGAGGCCTGTGCCCAGCAGTGGGACATTATATAAGCTAAAATCTTAAATCTTATCTCTGTACTAACAAACTTTCAATATTTAACAGTGATTCAAAGTTAAAAGCAATTCGCTTTCCATTCCTTCTAAAAGAGGCAATTCACGAGAATCTGGAAATCAATTAAAACCACATTCGGAGTAGTGGGAGCTTTCGCAACCGAATGGGATTTACTGACTGTATAGGCCGGGATATTGAGGGTGTTTTAAAAAACTATTCAACATAAGTTTTTAAAGGGTATTTCTCAGAGCGTAAACGGACATTTCATTCATCTGGCAACTTTTTTTGGCTGAATGACTTAAGGTTAGTTTTGTTAATCTTATAGAGAAACGGGTGCTGTATCTGACCACCGAAAATGGTACCAAAAGATGCAGCAACTTCCAAAAAAACGTGACCAGATGAATGAGATGTGCGTTTACGCTCCGAGAAATGCCTAAAAAAGTTTATTTTATTTTATTTAACTTGGCATTAATCGCACCGCCTGCATTTATGTTATGCTTTACCTGAAGGTCGACTGGTAGGAAATGCCTAGTAGCATTAAGTCCGCCTTTTGTACAATTGTATTTTACTTTTTGTGCAATAAATATTATATAAATAAATAAATTGATATCCAGATTTTCATAAAATATTGTCCCTTTTGGTTTCCTCAGAATCACTGCATTGGATTGCCTCTGTTAAAAAAAAAAACAAAATGATGTATAAAAATGCTGAAAATTTTAAATGAAGTGTTCATAAGCAATCCTAAAGTCGTGACATAATTCATTAGAAAACTGTCTAGTAATATTGTTATAATCAGCCAAATGTTACTGAATATCGATTCAAAATAAATATTTATTTCGCAGTCATGCACGTATAACATAATTATCTACCACAGAAGAAATTCCTGAAATTCACAAGACAATTATTGTGTGCGTTTTTTTTATATAACACAATTGTATAAAATCTACTAATTTTACTCCATTTTAGTTACTAACTTTGAATAAGCACAATCTACCACTGCTCAAGACCTAAATAATCGAAAACTCAAATATACTGATCATTCGATTTATCAATTCTGTCATAACAGATAGCATTAATTTACTTGGTTCTCCAATACCTGAAGAACTTAGTGTCAAATCTCCGTCCCTCACGCTATTCGGAAAAGTTGTGAAATTTATCTCCGAAAGTTGGATTGGCCGTATATTCCGCCTCCCTTGTCGATAATGCCACAATCAGCTGCAAATCGAGCGGCGGTTAAGCTTTTCCAGTATTACGATACCTTGGAATTAAGTCAGGGGTGGAAAAATATGTTTATGAGTGTGTTAGGAGAAATGTAAGGAATAAGCAGGTGCTTAGATACTGAGATTTGTTAGTACGAATGATATATCAGAAGGCAAAAACTTGGCAAGGTACAAATGTGATGAAGCATTTATCCCTGGGTCTTTGATTGATTTTAAGGTATATTTCATATTGTTTGTTCATATTTATCAAAATATTAACAGTAATATAGATTTTTATATTGCGTCATACCCTCAAATGTAAATATTTAAAGTAATGCTAAATTTAGTTGAATAGTTGACATATTGAAATGTACTCTTTCACCTTTGTGTGCTGTATACCAGTAAGATATGTCACTTTCTCGTAAATGTTTATAAAAAGACAATGTTTTACATATGATCTCAAAAGTTTTAGTTTTAATGATATAGAAAACATATTAAAAATATGTAGTCACAGAGCCACACATACATCAACACACTCATATACACACATGTATACACAAGTTCATACTTCTACACTATACAACTTCTCTTTTTTCGTTTCATGGTCGTCTGCGATACCGAATTTACCGAATGTAGAGACCGATAGCATTTTTGTGTAAATAATATGGAAATAAATGTCTTAAACAAACAAAAAATATTTTTTCATTTCTTAAATAGAGTTTCGTAGGCGGTAATAATTTTGGAGAATTCAGCAAGGATACATTTTCGTACATTATAACGCCCCATCTCATCCTACTCATAGTTAGGTTAGAAATACATGTAGAAACATTTGTTCTAATAAACTGCCCTACTTTTGTTGGCTGACGGGATGAGACATAATAACAATAAAAAATATTTTGATCCACATTATACTCCAAAAGGAAAAGCATAGTACAGCCTTTCTGAAAAGATATTCGCAAATATTTAAGGGAAATTGATTTGACTCCCTAGGGGAGTACCTCAATATTCAAAGAAAATGTTTTCGAGATACATTAAAAGGAAAGACATACTTGTATGTTTTGTCAATTTGGTGTTCGTGCTTTGAAAGGACTTAAGTCGCTACAACAGGGAACAAAAGCAGTCCAAATATTTTTAATTTTTTTACCATTTGAAGACCATAGTCAAGGCAAAAGGTAGTCATATTGACTTAAAATAAATTTAATCACAAAATGTATTATCTTACTTATAGTAATCAATTGCTGCAATAAAAAAAACACAGTCCTTTGAAATGGGTAACACTTCATATCGTTCACCCTGTATATCTACTGCTAGGTAAAAGTCTCTCCTATTATCAATGCGTATGGACGCATTTAGGAGGCCCATAAGTAATCACCACGCTGTGCAAGCGGCTTGGCGATCGTAATCGTAGTAATGTGTCCACTATGATGACGTCATCATCAATCTTTAATATGTAAATGATCAGTGACACTTCAATCTCTTCATCAACTCTTACGACACCCACGGGAAGAGTTGGGGTGACAAATCGTCAGGGATAGTGCTATACCGCGTAACTACCAAAACAGAGTTCAAATATCAAACGATTGACACTGAATTTGATCCTAATAGGGATGAGGACTGTTACTAAATTATTTAACATTATGCACGACATAACACACGTAGAATATATTACTAAGATGTAGATACAGTAATTTTTGTACAGAACTTCGATTTAATAAATTGAAAAGAATTTAAAAGAGTAGGTCATTTGGCAGTACTCAAACGTGACTTCACTTTTGAGTATTTCATATATATATATAATTCCATAGTGGTGATCGTTTTGACTGGCCGTGTGGTGACGGCAGAAAGAATACATTTGTCACCACCCCAACTCCTCCTGCGGGTGTCGTAAGAGTCGACTAAGGGATTGAAGTGTCACTGACCATATTTGATTAAAGATTGATGATGGGCAGCAGCGTCATCATAGTGGACACATTACTGCGATCGCCAATCCGCTTGCCCAGCGTGGCGATTATGGGCATTTACCTCCTAATGCGTCTATACGCATAGTTAATAGGAGAGGCCTACGTCCAGCAGTGGACTATCATAGGCTGATGATGATGATGATGATGATGATCGTTTTGACAGTTCGAAAAAGATGCTGATTTGACTTGCCAGTCATCATGCCTATTGTTAGTTACCCAATATTGCCCGACGAAATGTATTCTTACTTACTCCACAAAATTTACATTTCCTATTAATTTGCGTCTTACCCGATACACATACGTCATTTAACGTAAGAATATGTTTTGTAACGCACGCATAAGATATATTAATTTCCATCCTTGGAGGGTTTGTGTCATGATGGAAGAATTTATGACCCGACCTGTATCATGGGTGTCCCAAAGGGTTGGGAATAGTATGAAAATCTAAACATGGGATATTTGATACGTAGTCTAGATGCTTGGATAAAACAAAAATTATATAGTAGATTACATGTCAAGGCTGTTTAAGTGGGAAATGTCTCGGATGACGTGTAATCCGAGGCTTTCCCATTTAACGGCCGAGGTGTGTTTACAATTTTTTTGCTCAACGGAGACGGTAGGCCGCAACTTCGTTTAGCGCAGCGGTCGGTAATGTGCTCTTTGCCGGCCGGAGGGCAGAAAAAATAAATTATAATAGTACAATGTGCATCAAGGGAGGTAAGTACGGAATTACTAACGAGAGTGTTAGAAGACTTTTAATGACTCGAGTTAGTATTCCGCTTACCGACCGTGATGCATTCAATGTTTTCCATCACACTTGCCGACAAAAAAATATGTTTTAATACAAAATACTATTAAATGACGTACTAACATTTCAATTACTCCGTAGCGAATTTCACTGTTCTATTACTCCCGCTAAGCATGCAAGCAATGGCGCGCTTAGACAGCAAGTGTGATTTTATCAAACTTGGAATGAAATGTTGACATAACGTTTGTCATATGGACCGGGAATTACCATGTTACTACTAAAAAACACAACTCAAAAATATTTTAAAGCAACAATTTGAATTGTTTCATAAAAATAAATAATGCAGCCCGCTAAAGTTTGGTTTCCCGGCATCTACAGACATATAGGTAGGTACTACGATTTGATAATAATTCTCCTTTAACCTAAACCAAACACCGCATTGTTGGAATCAGTTCAAAAAGCTATAACTCGGACCTTGATTTATCCTACTCTGCAGGATATATTAGGGTTCCGTACGGGTTACGTATGGGTTCCGTGCGGTTCGTGTGGGTTCCGTACGACTTATAGCGCGGTTTTGGCAGCCCAAGCGGTCTACATTTGCGGTAAACTATAAGCGTTTGAATGCCTTAAATAGGGATTGGAGAGGTATTATTACTGAGTTTAAGTATTCTTTAATTAAGTACTGTATAGACAACATTAGGACCCTACGTCACTCGGGAATCATGTCAAAAGATACGGTATAAAGCAGATTCTTAGAAATCCTTTTACTAGTTGTCACTATGACATAGTTCTAGAGAAACTTATAGTTCTAACTGGTTGAATGTACATAGGTCTGTAGTGTGTTTGGAAAGTGAAGTCACGCGAAATATATGGAACAGTTTGCTGCCACACGCCTTCTTTCCTCATACTCTCTGTTTGGTTAGGTATTTAAAAAAAGGTAAACAATCTTGCAGTATCTTTTTATTGAGTAGAAAATATGTTTTAGCAAATATATATAATATAACAAGGAAATAAAGTGATTTTCATTATTTTGATTCATTAAGTACCTAGTTTGGATTTTTTAATGCATTTTTCAATAAAAAGATACTGCAAGATTGTTTACCTCTTTTTTTAATACCTAACCAAACAGAGTACAGCAACAAGCTAGATTTCTAATCGTCATGAGCAATTTAAAAGTTGTACAGTCAAAGACAAAATAAGGTGTACGCAAAAATGTTCAAAAATATGTCCCAGTGCACTCCAATTCTGTGTAATAAGAACGTCGTAACTTATTTATGAGCGGATTCTTTCGATACATATTTTTGCACTTGACTGTATAGTAAAATTACCTTCTTACAAATAATTATGTCTACTGAAATCAAAAGACATGAATGCAGAGAAAAATATGGAAATATGACAGAAATATTTCATATTCTTAAACTATTTATCTTTTGGTTTGCTTGGCATGTCGGTAATAATTTGTAAAATGATTATTGAAAAATGTCCGATATGTATTTTTTACAAAGGACTTTAAACAAAAAAAAATATATTGAAAATTATTAGGGCTAGCTTTTCACATTCAGTTCTTTGTCTAATATTATTTTTCAAAACATTAATACCCTCTTTTAATAAAGTACATTATAACATCTCCCAAATTACCATACTTTATCCATTGAGCCAAAGTAACAAAAGCGCATAAGTACGAAAATCCAATTTTACACGACCGCTTTCGATACAAGAGTATCTAAAATATTAAAAATTTCCTGTTCAAGTTATTAGCCGGGTAGTAAAATGGGGAAAGTGGAACAACTTTGGCCATTATGGGTCCATATCGCCCCGACTTTGAATTTTGTGATTAGATCTCTTAGAACTAAGAGTGAAGGATATGGCAGTTTTACTTTTAGTCACATAAGTAAATATTTTAAATTTAAATCTGTATTCATCGACTACTATTCAAATTACCTTAGTAGAATAAATAGTTTATTTGTAATCTTGTACACTTAGTTTGCATATGCATAAGTAAACTGTTAACCTGAAGGAAGAGCGGCGCCACCCAACACAGGCATTTTTTGCTTACCGGGTGGCTCCATCGCCTAATATTATTAACAAATTGTATTGTATTGCAATAACAATTTTAAATTTAACATTTTTTGTTTTGATTTTTGACTTTTAGTGTCTTCGTTTCGTTCGTATTTGTTATCATTATTTTTATCATCATTAGCCTTTGATAGTCCATTGCTAGACGTAGGCCTCTCCTATGAACTATGCGTATAAACGCATTAGGAGGTAAATACCCATAATCACCACGCTGGGCAAGCGGATTGGCGATCGCAGTAATGTGTCCACCAGGAACCGTTATCCGTTTTCATAGTTTTATTTCATAATTTATTCATTTAAAATTTAGTTACAATTGCCAATTATTTCTTTCCCCGATTGTGGCTATCATTTTAAAATCTGCCGCATCCAATCGAAGATGCTCCAAATATCTGGTCCATTGGCCTCCGGGCAAGATAAATCATCCTACCTCTCTATCGGTCTTAAAAAATCCTTGTTAGGAAAACGCTTTAAAATGGAACATTGTCAGAGTTTTAACTTAGACTGTGTTTTTAAGGAAAATAAAGAAATGGGTCAAAAAATACTTTTCGTAGTCTTATTTTGTGTCCCTAAATAATACGCATATCAATTATAAACAGGTACAGGCAAACTTATCCCTGTAAGGGATCTTTTAATTAACCTTTGAGCAAAAGAGTGAACAATATAACACAAGAGTTAGACAAAAAAACATGTGTACAGTGGTGAAATATAAAAATTATCTAATATAATTTAAAAGTTAATAATCAACTGATTCATAAAATTAAATTCGATGACATAGCCTCAAACCGTATAAAAAAATATTTAGCCAAAAACCTTGAATCCAGAAAGTAATTTTCTTAAAAGGGAAGATTGCCTCTAATTAGGTCGGGGATATCGGTTGGAAAATGTAAAAGTGTCCTAAATGACTTTGTTTACCGATTAAGATAAACGGAGTTTAATGTAACTTTTTAAAACCGATTACCGGATGGAAAACCGGTATCTATTTTATTTTTGGTTTTCAAGTTTAAGGCAACTGTGCCTATTTATAATACTAATAAGATATTCATTTAAATAGCCCAATTTTAGGATATTGTAAATGGGTCAAAATTATTTTCGTTGTCTTGTTCTATACCACTCTGTCACGCCTTTAGTTGCTATTTAGACTCAGTATATATAAAAAAATCCGGTGTACTTGTACTTTTTCACGCTAGATTTTAATCCATAAATCAGAAAACGAAACCAAAAATCATCTCATACAAAAATCACCACTGCGTCACGTTTTTTAGGGACACAAAATAAGAAAACTAAAAGAATATTCACTAAAAAAACTTCTATAATGTTCTAAAATTGTTACCTATTCAAATGAATCGTCGCTATTTTTATTTATAGAAATGTTTTCTTTCTTTCATTCTGAATACGGGTGGTGATACATTGAAAATAATCTTTCATTATGTGCTAAAATACACGATTATATATTATATTAGTTACTCCAAAACAGTATCACAAAGACGAACGAATTCGTTAAAAATACCGGATTCTTGAGTTACACACTTCAAGTAAAAAAAAAAATTTTTTTTTTTTATACCACGTCGGTGGCAAACAAGCATACGGCCCGCCTCATAGAAAGCAGTCACCATAGCCTATGGGCGCCAGCAACCCCAGGGGTGTCACATGCGCGTTGTCGACCTAATAAGAACTTGTACACTCCTCTTTTGAAGAACCCCATACTGTAGTCCAACGGACATCTTACATAAATCGACCTAGTCCCACGGTAAGCTCAATTAAGGCTTGTGATGTGGGTACCAGGCGACGATATATATATATATATATAATAGATAGATACATATAGATACTTAAATACATAGACAACAGACCAAGGAACAAATATTTGTGATAAATAATTACACAAAATTTCCCTCGCCGGGAATCGAACCCGGAACCTCCAGCTTCGTAGGCAGCGTCACTACCAACTAGGCTACGGAGGCTGACAAAACATCAGAGTAGAAAAATATTATACGACTAAAATGAATTCTGTTTCATTATATGCTAAAATACACGATTATTTTTAGTTACTCCAAAATAGTATCACAAAGATGAGCAAATTCGTTGAAAATACCGGATTCTTGAGTTACGCACTTTATTTTACCAAAACATGTTTTTTGTTTACCATACACCCCATACACGGCCATACAACATTTCCGGACAGTTAAAACTATTGTCATGCCCCACCACTAATCCTCCATAATACATTTCGGGACCATTTCGCCACATGGTAATATCTACAATGATAGTAATAAAAATATATAAAGAGGTCAGATGTTCTTTAAAACGTCGTAAGCGCCTGGTAAAACGGATGGTTATACGTCCTTTTGTAGGAGATAAGGGGAGTATGGCCGCGAAGATAAATATGACGAATTATTATGTTGGGAAGGGGGTGATCGGGGGCGAGTATGGTGGGGTAAGAGCGGATTTTGGCTGTCAGCTAGGCTTTCGTTTCATTGGATATTTACTACTAAAAGGAGTTCTGTTTATTCTGATTTAATTGGTGGTGTAGATATTGAAATGAATTTAATGTGAAGTTTATTTTTTATCAGCTTATTTTTAGTGATTAGTTCTGCTGGCATCCTTGATACAATGCCACAAGGACTACTTTTTACTGTGGTAGATGTTTTGACGACTAGTTAAGTTAGTTTTTACAATTTATGTATTTATTTATGTATATGAATCGCACAGATTTATGGAACAAAAGTTGAAAGTGGACTTTTCTTCGACGCGTATTAGTGATCTCAAAATACGAACGAAGTGAGTATTTTAAACCAGTACGAGTTAAAGGAAAAGCTTACTTTTCATAAGTAACAAACAATATTCTGCAATGCATTATGCGAGGAAAACAGGAAAATATCGGCCGTGCAGGATATTATATTTCTGTATTTAAGAAAAAACACTTTCTGTGCATATGTATCATATATGTATACATGTCTTCGGAGGGCCATGTACTAAAAACATCGTGCGATATACGTGCGAAAAGGAAATTCGTAACTCGTGTCGATTTAAAAACTCCCTTCGGTCGTGTTTTCATTTATCACCACTCGTTTCAATCTTAGCACTTGTATTGCAATTAACATTGTTACATATTTTGGTCAGAAAAACGCTGTACGCTCCGTTTATCACAAACCCATGTTTCATAAAAGAATGTTGTATATTCAGAGTACGTAGCAGAATATTTCCACGAGAAGTGACATTCCCTGTTACCGACATTGGCTGGCTGTTTTTTCTACTCTGATGTTTTAGGCTAGATCTGAAGCGGGCTTTAGGGTGAAGATACATATATATCAGCAAGCGTACGCATTTTGTTTTAAAAAATGGTTTAGCATGAGACTGCGTCCTGCTTTCCGCACGCGTACGCATGCTTACGCGTTTCATACTGATCGGTCAATTTTAGCACACAAAATGCGTACGCATGCTGAATTGATATATTATGTGTCTTCCGATACAGATATACTCTTCGTTAATAAACACCGGTCAGGTGGAAGTTTAATACATTATAATGCTAACATGCTAAGTTAAAATATTTTCCTAAAGTAATTTTATGTAGGTAGTATACGAGTTTTTTAATCATGACTTGCTATTTTTATATCAGCAGAGTCATTTGCACTGAATACATTATTTTAACAAATCATTGTTTGTTGCAGGTACGTCAACAATAACTTTCCATGAGTAAGTTATAAAATAATCTGCGCGTAGGTGAAAGCGAAGACAGCAATTTGATAATTCAAACTTTATACAGGTTTGCTTAAAACATATTGAATAATGAAATTATAAATTGGATGAATAAATAAATATAAATAAATAAATAAATATCTTGGGACATCTTACACAAATCAACCTAGTCCCACGGTAAGCTCAATTAAGGCTTTTGTTGTGGGTACCAGGCGACGATATATATAATAGATAGATACGTATAAATACTTAGATACATACACAGCCATGACCAAGGAACAAGCATTTGTGATAAATAAATACACAAAGAATGCCCTCGCCGGGATTCGAACCCGGAACCTCCAGCTTCGTAGGCAGGGTTACTACCAACTAGGCTACAGAGGCTGACAAATATGAATGGATGTATACTCATCTGAATACAAAAAGGTGCATACCATGTCGAACAGTCGCCATGAAAATCCAGTTTTTATTGAAATTGAGTACTTAATTGTCGTTACAAAGCTGACAAAAATTAAGATTTTAATTCATGCTAAATTTGGGTGTCGCCAAAATTAAAAATCTGGTACATCGCCGAGTACGTGGGTCCCACCTCCGACGTTGGTGAACTCGGTATTTTTTCTTTGGTATATGACATCATCTAATACTTATAAGTTATGTACAGTCAGTTACAAAGTCATGTATCCACTTGTTCACCTTACTGAGGTAAAAAAACAAAAAAAATTAAAATATTTGCAATTGTATGGTTCCACTTAAACACTAAAAATGTATTAAAAAAAACGCATTTTAATCCGTTGCATAAATTTAAAGATGCATAGGCAATGTAGAGGTTGTATAACAATCCTCTACATTACTGGCTACTTTCGGGTAAATTCTGTATTTAAATGTATGACTAATCAACATAACAAATAAAGTATAAAATTTGAATCAGTAACCCTTGAGGCTTCAAAGGTCACGCTCGCCCGTCGCGTAAATATAAAATAAACCATTATTCTTCAAAGTCTACCTCTGAGTTACTTATTTCACCTGCACCTCCCACATATTATGCAGAGAGCAGAAAGTGACTTTGTTTTTATGTACATAGTGACAAGTAGTAAACTTGCTACACCCGTCAAAATTCCAATTTAAAAATACAATCGAATTCTCGCCCGCTCAAACAATAATATTGCAAATTGCTGATGAAAAGAGTTCGTTAAAGCGGAAAAAACTAGCTGAAAACTATTTGGTGTTCAATTGTTTTTGCAATGTCACAAATCAATTTTATAAGTGACATCACAGTTATAATATTCGTCAGTAGAGCCTAAAAACGTAAAAAAATATGGCTGACTTTCTTTTCCATAGCTTTTGTCTTTCACACATCATATTTTAAAGACAAACGGGTCTTAATCGCGTAAACTTATGTATGATTATATCCTGACGTTTCGGGCATGACGTTACACCCATGGTCGCAGGCAGACTTGCAGAGTTTACGCGATAAAGACCCGTTTGTCTTTAAAATATGAGTGATAATTGTGAAAGTTTAAATCAATATGTCTGTGAAAAACGTGTATGTGAGAAACAATACAAAATATAAACACTTTATAAAAAACCTAACCTAGAGTGCCGCCGGCAACGGGGCGGGCCCAAGCTGCCGGTGGTTAAGGTCGCAGAGAGAGGAACCGACGGACTATCCGCGCCGTGTCCAGGATTACCTACCGCCTTCTGCATCCGACCCTTGATCCAGCCATCTAGCGAGAGACTCTTGAGATGTTGGTCGAGACTCTTCACTATTAAACCGTTCGCTGTAACGACTATCGGGACTATGATCGTCGAGTCAACAATTTAACTTAAAATTTATGTGAACTCAAAGTTTAAGGTATTAAGTTGGTAATTAATAATTAATAAAACCCGGACTGTGTCCTGAATGTACGTTATGTAATATGTAAGCCTCTTCTACTACTCGTATTACTTATGCGTATAGACGCATTAGGAGGTTAAGGGTGAACACATTTATCAGCATGCGTACGCATTTTGTCTATAGAAAATGTAAGTTTAGTATGGGACCGCGTCCAGCTTTCCGCACGCGTACGCATGCTTACACGTTTCATACTAAACGGCCAATTTTATTAGACAAATTGCGTACGCATGCTGATGAATGTGTCTTCACCCTAATGCCCATAATCGCCACGCTGGGCAAGTGGATTAATAAACCTATGATAACACTACGTCTCATCTTTAATCATTAATAAATGAATAGTCAGTGACACTTCAATACCTTAGTCGACTCTTACGACTCCCGCAGGAGGAGTTACTGGTGGCGAATGTATTCTTACTGCCGTCACCACACGGCGAACTAACAAGTTATACGCAACTATTTCTAAAACGAATAATAAATAAATAAATATCTTGGGACATCTTACACAAATACACCTAGTCCCACGGTAAGCTCAATTAATGCTTGTGATGTGGGTACCAGGCGACGATATAATTATATAATAGATAGATACATACAAACAAAATGATCCCCCTATTAATCGCTTTAAAATCACTAAAAACACCTCAATAGGGTAACCCAAACCCCATTGCAAACGCATAAAACAATAACGTGGGCCATTCACGACGAATTAAAAGTCATCGGCTGAAATGAAGCAATTAAAAAAAGAATAAAGGGCCCCACACACTGCGCAATTAGTGGAGGGTGCCAAATGTGAATGGCGTAGGGGGGAGGTCTATTGTGACAACGTCCGTTGAATCGCTATTTGGGTCGTCCTTTAGTTCGTTCTAGTTTTGATTGTGACAGTTTTGTTTTAAGTCCGTATTCCGTAAAGATAGGTTATGTACTATGCCTGCAAATTGGCTGTAAAAGGACCTTTGTACGAGTGCACCAGAAATCATTCATCGGAGGCTGACAAAATAAGTAATAAAATGAAAAAGTAACAAATATTTTCTTCGGTTACCGCGAGGATTACTCATGAAATAAAACTATGAATCCGTTTTCATAGTTTTATTTCATGAAAAAGTTACTCGTTATGAAAAAATACCACTACTTGATAACATTGTTTTATAAACAGAGATCGGACAAAAGTGCGTCATTGTTCGCAATAATATGGACATGACTCCAAAGTTGATTGAATTAATCATTCAGTCATTTTTAGAAAATTACCTATTTGACACCGGTAACTATGAAAACATTTGCAAATAGTCAGCTTAAAGCTTCGAAATCAAATTTCAAGAAATTATTCGTCTAGTTATTCATTTAATCAACTTTGCAGTCATGTCCATCTTATTGCGAACAATGACGCACATTTTTCCGATCCCTGTTTATAAATAAACTTATTTTATTTGGTTAGGTTTCGTTATAGTATTAACTCATTGATTGGCACTAATTAAAGATTTACAATTCCTTATAATATGCTAATTATTGGTAAGACGAAAATAGGCATGCCTACACTACGAAGAAACTCGCTTTTCTCTCACTTCTCTAAAAAATATTTCTTCGCATTTCAGCAATCCAAATAAAGCGTGGCTTTTTACCTTTACCTCCCACTAAATAAGGCTTATTATCGCATAGCAACCCAAAAGTAATTTCACCGTGCCGTACGTACCATTTAATTTTCTCTCGATTCTGAGCAAATTTGTATTTCGTAAGTATAATTTTGAAGCCCTCATTAAATTTCAGTCTTTTGTATTTAAATGGGAATATTACTCAATATCAAACATTGGTATGTTTAGTTTGCTAATACTGTTAATTATATTTTTGGTAAAAGAAATAAGTAATATTTTATGTACAAAGGTGAATTGCAATATAGCGAGGAAATGCCGCCAGCGTCCTCGGTACAATGCTACAAGGGCCAATCTTAGATATAGGTGAGGTTTGTTAGTTTAGTAAGATTTAATTTATGTATATAAATTGTACAGTTTTGAAAATAAAGAATAATCTCAGGTTTTTCCAAATAAAGAAAAACTGACAAGGTTTTGGGTGAATATCTGAGCGTTTCTACCGCCTAATTTTGGTGGCATCATTTTTGTCTAAGTTTCTAAACGATCAATGTTATACTTCGTCATTTGTATAAGGTTCCGTGCCTCCTTCAAATGTCAAAGTAGCACATTGTAAAGAATAGAAACTTCGGCAAAAATGATGCCACCAAAATTAGGCAGTTGAAACGCTCAGATATTCACCCTTTTAATACAACGTGCCCACGAAGAAAGGGAATAATTCGAACAGCATATTCCTGAGACTAAAAGAAGCAAAAAATGTTAAAGGAGTTTTGGTAAAATCTGCAAAAAAAAATTTTTTTTGATGTTTTGAATGCCTTATAATACACAGGATCTTATTAACGAAATTATCGCAAAAATGCACTTTAAACTTAGTTTTTTTTAATGTTTTGAATGCCTTAATACACAAAGAAAAGGATTGTATAAATGAAACTATAACAAAAGTTTTTTTTTACATTTGTTAGATAATTAAAGATGTTTTTGTTCATTTAATGTCTGTCAATAATTAAGTGTAACAAAACTAAGACAACATGGTGACAAAATCTTATAATGCTTTTATCATAGTGTAACGGTCTAAAACAGTTTAAGAAAAAATCTAATTTTCTCTTAAAATAGACTGAATCCTGAAAACTTCATGTGACATTTTTAATTAACTTCAAATTTGGTCACAAATCCGCTGTTGAATTTTTTCCCTTTCCTCATGGGCACATTGTATATTATAAAACACAGCTTGTAGGTGCTTTAACCATGGGATAGTAATGTCATTACTGCTACCAGTAATTTATCTACAAATGACTGTTTTCAAAAGCTAGATTACTGTTCATCTGTAGGTACGAGAAAGTATTTTTATTAAAAACTCTAAGGTTCTAATCCCCCGTAATCAACCCTCATAACAAACCACTTTGCGGTCATCGATGCAAACCACTAAATATTTAATTCCAATAATAGTCCCACAGCTTTTTTGCACTCCGCAAATACCCGGGGCATCAAAGTGAAAAAATAAAAACAAAATGGTGTCGCATTGAAAATGTCAGAGAGCGCTTTGATTTAAAATGAGAGAGGAAACCTCTAGAAACAAAATGAATACGATTTTAAAGTACGACCAACATTCGTGTGAATTTTAGGGTTCTCTGAGTATATTCCAAAATAGTACATTACGACACAAGTGCGAAAAACATGTAATGCGTTTCGCATTTGTGTCGTAATGTACTATGTATTAGGCTATAGTGCGAGAAGTGGCTCATTTTACGTCAGGTCCAAAACTACGGAGGATCATCTGTACTAAAAAAGATATACAAATTGAACCAGTCCGATTCTGTACATTCGTCTGTCTGTGTCAAAATACCGTGGCAGTATGTATGTGAATGCTATTTATTTATTTTACGTGAATCATGTACTTTAGACTAATCTATATAATATAACTATTTTAAGGTACATACAAAATTTAACAAAAAAGTATGACTAAACTAAAACTAGATAAAAACTAAAATAAAACTAAATAAAATCTAAAACAGGCCCCTGCGGTACCCAGGGGGCTGGCAGCATTTCCTCGCTGGATTGCCAAGCTAATATCTATATCAATTCGAGTCCATTTCGGAATTCGTAAACAAGATTCCTGTTTATTTTTTACAAAGAACAGGGTTCCAAAGTACACAATCTAATTTCACTTAGGATCGCTGTAACTAAGTATGTTCCGATACATTTTTAATCCACTAGTTGATTTCGGAAACTTTCGTGACCCAACTAGGAGTCTAAATAAAATAGAACCCGATTTCATTCGACCGCTCCGAAAGGGTCCGCCATTTTTATTTTTCACCGTTTCATTAGTCTAAAACGCGCTCTTTAACGTATTCAGGTTTTTTGTGGGGTTTTAACTGCTTTGTTACGAGTGTGTACAGCTCTATGTGGATACTTTAGTGTGTAATTAAGTATGTTTAAGTCATATTCAAGATTGCTACTATATGAAACTAGAACAACTATAGCTGTTCTATGTGTTTATAAAGTGTTAGCGGCATCTGGAACAGGGCCTCACGATGACAGTTCACCTGTCATCCGAGCGAGCTGGCAGAATCGAACTTCCCGCGTAATCAATGGCGTCGGTCGGATTTGCTCTCGTGTATTTAATTAGGAATAAAGTGTTATCCAAAGACTCGGTGCTTTTACTCTATCAGTTTCAGAAGTGAGATTATTGATAATCATGCTCACAAAATAATTTGGCCGTAAAGGAAGATTTTCGTATGAAAATATAACCTTAAGTGATAGCGTCACCACGGACGCGTACCTACTCGTTGATATCAATCACTGAGTTTTTGGATAGCCACTAGTATTCAATTGCTTAATTCAATTGTGATATAAAATACGGTGAGATGAAAAGATCGTGAAAATGCCTACTGGTGTATTGAGAAGTGATATGATAAGAAATCGACAGAGTTGGAAATAATAATACGACTGGTAAGTTACCATATCCGAGGCAATTCAGCTGTAATCGTGACTACCGGTAATATTCTACACTATTCTACAGTTTGGCAATAGTGCCTGAGTACAGGTATTGTGCTGGAATAGTTTTTGTAAGACAATGTGTTACATATACCTAGGCTACCTAGCCTTGACAAGAAATAAGTCATTTGCAATGAATTCTTATTTGAATCCACTTAAAAGTCCTGTAGATGTATAATTAGAACCTAGTGGTTGGTTTACATAAGATATGATTGTGTCTTCACATGTTTTATTTGAATGTAAAGACAAAATAAGTGAAGAAATTGTTGCAACTTAGATAGTACCTAGTGTACCTACCTGTACCTAGTAATCCTAGTATACCTATGTTCTATGAAAGTAGGCTTTGTGTGGTTGTTTGTTTGTTGTGAGTTACAGAATATAAACAATCAACAACATCACATCATGAAAACAATCTGGTGTATGTTACAATTACAATGGAATGGGAAATACAATGTACACACATGTACCTGGATAATAATTGTGTTCCTGTGATGCTACTAAGTGTGTGGTTAATTATGGCAACAGGTAATGAATGCACATG
>JALPQI010017367.1:0-26320 GCA_025490895.1 Thaumatotibia leucotreta
AACTGATCTAAGTAACATTCCTTTAAAATATTGTGGGGCTATTGAGGTAAATTGCGTACGAAAGGACAATTGAAACGTGAATCCTAAAAGCGGTTATTTTGATATTATACGGTGTTTTAAATTGGAACAACTTTTCCTACAACACAGCATGATTTTTATTCCTCAATGGTAGTTTCAGAAACATTTTCATCCCGACTAAATACCGTCTGCCTAAATACGAAGCCAGTGTGCTTAACACGAGTTGCCGCCGAATTATTAGGTATATTATCTATCCGGCTCGCTTGTAACATATGTATACGCAAGTACTAGCGGGATGAATGGAAAGTGAAGAGTGATGGATGGATGGAAGTGTGCCCATATGTTTATTTTTTGTTTTAAGTTTTTCTTTTTATTTTGTACTTTTTATATCCTCTTTGCTTTCTTTTATCTTTGTCTTGTGAGTTTAGTATGTAGTGTTGTGTTTCACCAATTGGTCCCTAAGGAAGACCAGCGCTGGCTGAATAGGGCCCATTTGATGACACTATGTTAACTGTATTTGTTTGTTTATGTTTTGTATAGTGTAAGTGTCATAAATAAATGTTTTGAGTTTGAAAGTAGGTAAGTTATTGACAACATGGTTAAGTAGTGTTTATTTACTAAATAGTTCAGAGCCATAAAATGTTTAAAAACCATTGATAAAATAAAAATAATCCTCCATTAAGTATGCCGATTATGTTGCCGTGACTCGCAAGAGCCGAGCTACGAGTAACTTCACGACTTTACAGTGTTTTATTGGCTTCCCCGTAACGCGAGTGACGTACAAATTGTTCTGGTTTCCACCAACAACTTGGGTTCTGGGTAATGTGTGAATTTTAAATTCTGAAACAACAAACTGGAGCTTGCAGTTTGAGTTGTTTTAGGACTGGTACCGGAGCGCTGTCGGGAGGCCGATTCGAAGTTCAAAGTTTCTTTAATTTGAAGTTTTGATATAACCTTGACCCGAATTACGATGCATCTCATACGCACTTATTGATGCTTTTATTGTACTTGTTACTTATATTAATTAGTTTATATCAAAAACTGTAAAATGTCACATCGACCTTTTCAAAGTTTGAATCGACTTTCATTTTTGAAATCGTAAAATATATTTGTACTGCGTAAATTATGTATGTAGATTGGTTCCACTAGGCTGTAGAAGTGGGGTCAAATTTTTTTTCGTTGTCTTGTTTCATATCACTCTGTCACGCTTTTAGTTGCTGTTTGACGCAGTATATCAAAAAAATCTTACCCTTTTTTCTACGCTATATTTTAATCCATACATGACAAATAGAAAATAAAACATCATCTCATACAAAAATCACAACTCCGTCACGTTTTTAGGGACACAAAATCAGAAAACGAAAAGAATTTTGACTCGTCGTATTTAAGTACCTATTTGTAATAATTATGTGTTCATAACAAGCGGTTATATGTATAATAGATACTAATAAAGTACACAGAAAACGACCATGACCAAGTAATAATAATATTTGTGATAAACATTTAATAACGATCCAGAATAATAAGTCTTTTTTTTCAAATCCACCCACAATTTTCGTACTACGTATTGAAAGCACCAATTTAGTAATACTGACTCATTAATTTTAATTTACCATTCATGCCTCGAGGTAAAAGGTACGTACGAAAAGAATTATACGAACTTATAAGTATCGCAGCGTTTTTCGATACCAATCTATTAATTAACTTGTCATGACTTACAGGTTTTTTGTGTAGGCACCTATTTAAAACTGTCGTATTGATTTTCCCTCACTTTTACAACTTATAATCATACTACGATATGAAGTTTGTCAGGTTTTGCCGTAACCAGTTAATTTTTAACCCTTAATCAAACAGAACACTTTTTTTTTGAGATTTAGAATAACCCTTGAATTGGCCTGGCGATTTTTTCATTTTCGTATCCTGATTTCGGTAGATAATAGCGTCAATAAAAAACTAATTTCTTGTTTTTTTTTAGAAACATTATTTCCAAAAAATAACCCGGTGATCAATATACGCCCTGTGCTCGTTACCAGGAGGCCCACGTGTTCCGTATGTGGCCACTGCCCTGCTCGTGATACATTGAAGTTTTGAGGGGTAGTTGTTATGATTATTATGTAATTATGGACACAAAAAGACCACAATAAAAGTATGAAAAAAGGATATTTATTTTCATATTTAAACGCCATTTAGCAAAATCCGCTTCAATACTAACTTATAATTATATATTTACAGTAAGTCTCGAAATGTTTACTGGGTGGACCTACATGGTATACAGTAATGAACTTACCCTTAAATTTCACATAAATGCCCAGCCGGGCAGTGGTCACATACAAACCACTTGTACCAAACCGAAACGGGCAGAGGTCATATAGGGCCCACAAACTTTAAGAGCAAAAATTTTAAGTAAAAAACTATTACTGTGACCATTTATGACATACTACACTTACATTACCTTATATACTTCCAAAATAAATCAACACATAACACTTACCGTAATTTTTTTCGACACAATAATAGTATTTATTTGGAGCAACACACAAAATCTGCCACTTTTTCGGTGTTTGTTTTTGACAACTAAAACGTCAAAAGAATTTGTTCTGACTCATCAATTTTAGGTGCGTTCAGAAATCTGTCAGTTTATAGACTATACGTCAATGACATTTAGTGGCCGCTACAAGGGTTTTGCTCGTCAGAAAAAAATCTTTTGCTAAGTGGTCGCTATGAGATCACAACCTGGTTAAGGGATAAGAATGGTTTTTAAGAAATTAGTGTACATTTTTTTTTAATGGTGGGACAGGGGGTGTTTGTAGTGGGAAATTATTTCCCGTTAACCGTTACGGAATAACAAAATTTTGAATGAAGTAGGAAATAGTTTCCCGTGGTCCGAAAATACTATGTACCAAAAATACTACCTGTGCAACTACGTGAAATAACTTTATGCATTAACCCTTAGGCACTGGTCTCACCGCGAGCTACTAAGCTACGAACTATCGGCTATAAACACGAACAAAAGATACGCACTCCCGTGTAAATAAAAGAGACACGGCGATACTCGCCCGGCAGTGATAGCTGATAGCTGGGCGAGTATCGCCGTGTATCATATCGTACCATAACGTCTATGGAATTACGTCAACGTCAATCAATTTTTTCTCTTGTAAATATTTACCTGATTTTATTATTTAAATTACAGTTTTAGCTATCTTATTGTGCTTAAGGCCATATTCTTTGACCTCTCAACGCTAGTTTTAAGAGTCATCCAGCCTCCGCTAATACCCGTGACAGTCGCCGTCAATGATGACGTGATACTGTAATACTCATAGTGAAAATATTTACAGTACTACAACTATGTGACTAGTATGAATCGAAACGACATAGTGTAACATAATAATAAGCTTGCCAGATTATAAAGTGATTAATTTATAATCTGGCAAGCTCTAGCAAGCCATGTGTAAAGTAGACGGTAAATTTAGAAAATACACGGATGCGAGACTATCCCATTAATATTTAATACGAAACTCGTTATAGATCCGCGGTCCTATAATGCGTATCAGGCGTACAATTTCATAAAAAATGATGCAAACATTCTGATTTTCAAAATTTTTGATGGACTGTCCACGAAAAAAGGATATAATTATACATGATGATCAGGGGTCGAACTAATCATGCAGATGACGCAAAAATAACGTACCTAATTTTGCATTATAGGATAATGCTTTTATTTAAGCTTCCGTGCTGCATATTTCACAAAGTAATATAATAATCGCGAGTAAATCCATTACATTTATACAGGATGAAAGATGTATTGATTGTATTTTGTAGTTACACCCAGGGTATACTTGCTGCTATCATAAAATTTGTGAGGCCTATATTAAAGGGTGTATCATTTATTATAAATACGACTTTACTTGGCCATAATTTTTTATATTACATTTTTATATAAAAACATACATGTGTCTAATTACTGCTTTAATAAGGTACACATTTCATCCTAGAAACTCGATGTAAACCATCTGGATTAGACACAACTAACCCAATCCAAAATCCTGATCTCCTGAGTAATAAAAAAATATTTCGGACAAGTATTTATTACAAGAAAATTTACGTTTTGCGAAAAAGACGACATCACACACAAAAAAATCGTACTTTGAAAGACACGCTTTCATGTGCTTCGTAATGTCAAACATTTAGATATTGCCATAGCTCTTATATTGCCCAAAAAAATGACCTGAATTTGTGAAAGGATACTTTAAAGAGAATATGGTATATAGCTTACGTGTATTTTGACTTTGACATCTAATATAACTGTCATGGAGCATTAATATCTACCTGTTCTAACTATGGATCAAGCCCATGGTGCTTCATTAAGGATTTTATGTATGGCTGATTCTTATAGCTGCTTCGCTGTTCTCACACGCATAAGAAAGTGAAGGGCATCTAAAACGTTGTGTAAAAATCCGATTTTATGTAAAACATAAAATCCACCACATTTTATTTGTGTATGCCTGATTGGGGAATCATGAAGACTCCGTTTAGATAATATACCCGGGTAGCATCTTGACCTATTGCTTCTTAAAATAGTACCATGGAGTCGCTGAAATAGTCTTACATTCAGCTGTATAGGTTTGTCCGAAATACGTTTGATAGGCAATATTTTAAGCACGATAAAGCCCCTAAAAGAAACAATTTGGAAAGTAGCCATACATTACGTACACTACACACCATACACTCAGAACATAGAAACGCAAAATAATACATATTTCAAAAGTTAGACCAGGTTAAACTTGTATTTATAATAAACGATACAGTCTTTAATACTATTTGCGTTATCTTTGGCTCTATATTTCTGATATATTGTGTTATCTCCAAAATGCATTTGAATATTGGTTCTATGTTTAGTATGTTTTGATCACAGCACGTACATGTTTTTGTCACGTATCTCCAAAAAGGGTAAATTATAACAATATTCTTGTAAATTCGACATTCAATTGTGTATTTTAAAACATTAGTAAAAGAACGGCATTATGTACTCAACTTACTTATTTCAAATGACACTTTCGTTTTAGTAAAAATAGTAATAGTAAAAATATTTATTGAAAACATTCTATAGGTGATTTAATGTCATCCACATTATAAGTACGATCACTGTACATGGTCAAGTTTATCTGTGTTATTATACAGGGTTACTTTTTCACCGTTACAATAAATATGTACCATATCATTGGTATAGATAATAGATCACATTTATCAAGTAAAATTTTCAATTTTTTTTAATTTTTATTAATTTACCCTTCATGCAAATGTAACATAGTGGGCGCCATTCCCTATAGCAACTTTAGTCATTCGTATATTTTTCCATTCAATTTTTTTATGAAATGTGGTTCATTTTACGTCAGGTCGAAATCTTCGGAGGGCCATATGTACTGAAAAACGTCGTACGATACACGGAAACGAAATTCGTAACTCGTGTCGATTTAAAGCACTCCCTTCGGTCGTGCTTTAATTTATCTCCACTCCTTTAGTACTTAATTTTTTCGCACTTGAATCGAAGTGTACTAATTCTCGGTATGTTTCGTAACAATTCGCATTATTTTCCATATTTTTTTTATTTGATAGTATATTATTAGTAGTATTTTATTGATACTCATGTCTGCCTGCGACCACGGGTGTAACGTCAGGATATAATTAAACGTAAGTTTACGCGATTAGAATCCGTTTGTATTTAAAATATGAGTGATAGTCGTGAAAGTTTAAATCAATATAGTGCGACTGCTTGCAAAACATTTCATAAAATAATTCGAATTCCAAAATAAATTGTGTTTTTAAAATTTTATTGGATAATAACGAACTATTATGGATATAAAATCCTATTTTTAATAGATACGAGTAGGTACCAACCATTCTTAATTATTTCACTATTTTCGTCATGTCAAAATGTGTCATGGTCTATCACCAGTAGTCATCCTACTGTTTTTATCTATACTGTGTAATATGTTTGTTATTGTTTTGGTTTAATATATTGAATAACATAATTCTATTAATTTAGTCACTCACCACTTATGTTTATTCAGTCTCCGAAGCCCCAGTGATGATAACATTTTTTTATGTGTTATCACACCAATCTTAAAGATAGTTTGGTTGACGACAGCGGTGCGCAAAATTGACGTACGTCCTCCCTCCAACAGGTCCCGATTGGGACTGAAAGATGACAGCAGGAGCGATCCGGGAGAATAATTTCACATATTTTGTAAGATGAAATATAATTCTTACAATATTAATGATTTCTTCTTGTTAATCGTTGACACAGACTTTGACGTTTCTTCTGATATATTTTTTTCTTGGTAAAGTTATGTAGTTTCTTAGTAAAATGAGTTTTCATGCAGAGGTTAGACCTATGTTTGGGATCGTTTTTTATAGGGCGAAGTTTGTTTAAATGCTTAGTACTAATCAATGCGCGATAGATCAAGTTCTCAAATGTAACATGTATAAGTTTTACTTCATAAGGAAGTAGTATTATTGAGAAAACTGAAAAAAACAAACGGGAATTCTACGCTTACCTCGCCTTAAACGAACAATATGGCTCTGCCAGTAAAGTGCAATAAATGCAGTTCAGTGCCGCTAAGAAATTATTTAGATTGTTTTTCATGTCAATATCGCTACTGCCTCGACTGCCTGGAACGAATAGGCGTTAGTTTTAAACGGTTTTCGCTCATGACGACTGAAAATAAAGCAACCTGGAAGTGCAGTTATTGTTACAGTTCCGCGAAACCAAACCTTACCAATAAATGCAATATAGCCCTAATGTCATCGCCGGAACCAAGCACCAGTAACGCTCCGCCTTCTTCAAAGAATGAAGCGGACCAAGGTAAGGCTGATAACATCACAAAACGACGAGAGCGATCGCAAAATTTCCTAAATACAACCCTGCAGTACGGTAATGAGAGTTTCCGGGACGACGTCATGTACTTTGAAACTATAAGATCAATCGTACGCCAGGAAATCGATGATTCCTATAGCGAACGCCTGGCTGAAACCATTAGTAAAAAAGTATCAGAACAGCTATCATTAAACGTTATTCGGAATAATATACCACAATTAACAAACAAGCAACCCACTGACTCCCCTGCCTCGCAACCTGCACTACAACAATTATCGGAGGCTAATGCGCATAACTCCACGCCTGCGCATCTAGAAATCCTGCTATTTCGTGAACAGATTACGTGCTTGACAGAGGAATTGGCTAGTGCAGTTGCTGCAATAGGCCACTATCAGTCTGATCTTTCCGCATGCATGATTAGGATTGAAGAAATGAGTCTAAAGCTTGCAGCGTCAGAACGCCCAAACAAATCCTGTAGTCCTGCCTCCCACACAACAGATCCGATTGTGAACCCTAAAACAAAGCGTGAGTCAAAGCAAAATAGGGGAAAGAAAAACCCCAAGGACTTTGATACAGTTATTACCGCGGATACGTTGCCCGGTACTTCATCTGAGGTAATATTAGTCGATTGCCAGCCCAAAATTCCCTCGCCAAATAATAACTCCAACCCACTAAACATAATCCATGAAAACCCTGCTGAAAGTGACACTTGTCCTCTAATGATGATGAAGACTCAACGAGTGGCCCATGGAATCTGCATCAACCAAAAAATAAGAAAAAACGTTTGACAAGAGAACGTGGCACTGGGCACTTGGCAAGCATTGATGAAGGTTCAAAAATCAAGAGAAATTACTCAGTGCGGTGCACGGCGGGCCCTGACGTAACATCGCTGAAGGCAGTGGAGCAAAGGAAGCATTTGCATTTGTGGAACATGTTATCTGGAGCTGACGATATCCATGAGTACCTAAAAACTCTGTGTCCTGAGGGTAGCTGTACTGTAGAAGAGCTGAACCCTAAAGGTGAATATAAATCCTTTAAAATTGGAGTCCCTGTCGCATATTTCGACAAATGTCTATCTGCCGGCGTGTGGCCTTGTAACGCTAGAGTTAAAGAGTGGTTTTTTCGAAGATACGCTGAGCTCAAGAAACAGTAAACATGCCGTCAGTGCAAACCAGTCATCAGCACATTTCGCAAATCAGCAATCCATGCACATGATATATCAAAATGTTCGAGGTCTTAATACGAAGCTCAAACATTTTAGACAGAACTTCGTTACAACAGGCAGTGACGTGATTGCGCTTACGGAATCCTTTCTTACGGGCTCCGTTGACGACTCGGAAATAGTCTCCGGAAGTTGGTGCTTACTGAGACGCGATAGAGCAACTGGAGCTCGTGGTGGAGGAGTGCTTCTCGCCTGTCGACCGGATATCAAAATGACGAGGCGCATCGAGTTGGAGACAGTGAACGGTGAAGATCTCTGGGCCTCTTTGCGTATCGGTGGAACTTGCTTGCATTTATGCGTAGTGTATATTCATCCTAGAGCAACTGATAATATGTATATGCAGTTTTTTCAAAAGGTGGAATCCGTAATCGAATCACTTGACGATAATGTTGTTATCGTAGGTGACCTCAATCTAAACCCTCTGTATACATCTCAGAAAATCTTACAATATTATTCTTATTTTTTATCTGCGTGTGGGTTGAGTGAGAAGAATGAAATAGAGAATATGTATGGAGGTAAGCTTGATGTAGTGCTTGTGACAGAACGCGTCCAAAGTGCCGTTGTTATGGAGATTGTGGGGGGCGGACTTGTTCCGCATCGCGATGCATACCACCCTCCACTAGATATTGCTTTCCACCTCATTTTTAATAAAAAGGGTCCCATAGCTGAATACCTAGCTCCAAGCAATGTTGACAGTGAGCTAGATTGGAATTTTGCGAAAGGCGACTACGGCCTACTGTATCACCTCATATCCGAAGTAACCTGGCAAGAGGTGTTAAATACTCAAAATGTCGATAAAGCAGTAGATTTATTTTATAATATTTTATATTACATTTTTGATGTTGCAGTACCCCGGAGGGCGCGCTCAAAAAAATCTACTAGACGTTATCCGATCTGGTTTACTAGTGAAATAATTAAAAAAATAGTACGCAAAGCTAAGTTACACCGTGAATGGAAACGTACAGGTTGTGTGTCCGTTTATAGAGAATTCTCGAATCTGCGGTCTGATATAAAACTTCAGCTGATTAATGCCTACGATGCTTATATGAACGACCTTCAAGCCAATATTGGCCGCGACCCTTGTGCTTTTTGGAAACATGTGGGGTCCTTAAAGTCAAAAGGTGGCTTTGAAGCTCGTGTTAAGTATAGCGGAGTATAATATGCTGGTAAGGATGCAGCTGACGCTTTTGCGAATTACTTCGCGAGTGTATTCCTGCCCAGCGCCCCCTTGCTTGATCATAACACGGCCAATAGTAACGATGTATCAAATTCTGCAAACTTTGTCGACATAAATGGCATTACTCCTCAGGACGTGGAAGCAGCCATTAAGCGTTTGAAGCCGCGAAGTTCTGTAGGGCCAGATAATATTCCTGCATATATAGTTAAGGGATGCATGGACTATTTTATATCCCCTATTTGTCACATTGTTAACTTATCTCTATCTACCGGGACGTATCCATGCAAGTGGAAGCTTACGCGTGTTACTCCTATACCTAAAACTAAAGACACTTCTTGCGTGGAAAACTACCGTCCCATAGCCGTTATGTCGTCTTGTGCAAAGGTGTTTGAATCTATTCTTCAAAAGTTGATTTCTCCTCAGATAAAACCATTTTCATGCGATTCGCAGCACGGCTTTAGAACAAACCGTTCAGTTGAGACCAATCTGTTAACTGTCTCTAGCATAATTTCTGAGTACATAGATAAAGGGAAGCAGGTGGACGTTCTATACTTAGACTTTAAAAAGGCGTTTGACCAGGTTGATAATGATGTCTTGCTCAATAAACTAGCTCGCATTGGTTTCTTTCCCCGTCTTCTTAAATTATTTGCTAGCTATATGCAGAACAGGCGGCAATTTGTCAAGCACGGGTGCTTTGTATCTCCCACGTATCCAACACGATCAGGCGTCAGTCAGGGCTCTATTCTTGGCCCGCTTTTATTTGGACTCATGATTAATGACCTCGAATCTGTAATAAAACGGTCAACATGTCTCCTCTATGCGGATGATGTAAAACTAATTAGTGGTATTGAGGAATTTGCAGATTGCGAGGCAATGCAGACGGACATAGAGGCTGTGGTCAATTGGAGTGTCGTAAATAAGTTATCATTCAACTCTTCTAAATGCTATGTCTTGTCCTATACTCGCTCACAGAAACCGTTACACGCCCAGTACATACTGGGGTCCGAAATTATAACCCGCGTAAATGTAATAAAAGACCTCGGTGTCCTCTTTGATGCCAAACTAACCTTTCGTGATCACATTGAAGCCCTAGCTACCAACTGTTTTAAGAGGCTGGGATTCATCGTAAGGAATGCCCGTGACTTTACCAATCCAAAGGCAATTAAATTACTGTACACGGCCCTTGTTCGGAGTAAGCTAGAAACTGCCAGTATAATTTGGAGTCCCACTGAGAGCACGTATGCTTTGTTGCTAGAAAAAGTACAAAAAGCATTCCTAAGGTTCCTGTACAAAAGAGTTTACAAATACTACCCGTTTTTATACCCAACTAAATTCTTGTTAGGATGCCTAGGATTCAACTCTTTGGTATCTTTTGGTAGTAGCTTGTACAATTTTGCGTGGAGATTCCGACTACCCTGAGCTAGTGGCACAGGTAGTGCGGCTGTCTATACCTTTTCTGCCTAAGCAAGATCTTAGGCCTAGAAACCATATCCTTCTTGCGATTCCAACATCGTGTACTGTGGCTCGCCAAAGATCTCCTCTTATTCGAGCTCTAAGGTTTTTGAACGCGCTTCTGTCATGGGCACCTGAATGTGATCTGTTCGCAAGCCGATGGACAAATGTGTGTAGCGTATGTCTGAAGTACTGCGAGGTAATGGATGATAGTGGTATATTGTAATGAAGTATCTAATATCGTGTAATTTAAAATGTACAGTGCTTTAGTCTATACTGTCATACTGTATATTTTTTGTTTGAATAAATAATAATAATAATAAACACATTATTCATCCCTATAATATTTGTATTCTTTTTAACTGATTTTTGCCTACACTACCGCGATCAGCGAAGCTAGACCGCATTTTTTATTTGCCAATTAAGGGTTTCAATGCTAGTCTGTATAGTTAGTACATGTTTTTTATTATTATATTTTGTTTCTACTTGCTTATGTATGCATAATATTATGAATAATTGAGTATTACGGAACAATTCTTCCTCTAGTCATAATAGTCCCATAAGTATAGTAAGCTTATATAAAGCTGAAAGTAACCATAGTAAGCTCTAATAAGGCATAAAAATATGTTGTGAGTAGGTATAGGTACTAAGCGACAACATAAATATTTCCTAGAAAGATATACATATATTAGTATTTAAATACTGACTTAGAAAACAGCCGTGATTAAGGAGCAAATATGTTTGATGAAAACATATTATAGACTCGCCGGGATTCGAACCCAGAACCTCCAGTTTCGGTAAAAAAAGACACGAATACATTACTTAATCCATCATTTTGGTCGAATTAAGTATTAATTAACTTGCTCATTAATAACATCATTGCACCATTTATTTAAACGACAATATTTTCCCACTATTTAACTACATAAATTAGCTGTTTCCAACAGCATTGGCCCGTCGCCAGAATGAATCGTGGGCTTAAAAATGGCCAACGTCGGCGTACTTTGCTGTGAAGCAATTTTGGGCAATCGAGGCGTGCCGCGCTTACTTATTGAGTTGGAAGTATTTGGGCGGAAGGAGCTGGCTTTAACAACGTTTTCCGGCAGAAGTTGACCTGCCAATTGTTGAGTAAAAAAAAAAAATTTTTAGCCCAAATCATTGTACAATCCCGGTCAAAGAATACGGGTCATGTATAGCAGCCGTGTGGTAACGGCAATAAGAATACATTTGTCGCCACCCCAACTCCTCCTGCGGGTGTCTTAAGAGTCGACTAAGGGATTGAAGTGTCCCTGACCATTATTTGATAAAAGATTGAAGGGCAGCAGCGTCATCATAGTGGACACATTACTGCGATCGCCAATCCGCTTGCCCAGCGTGGCGATTATGGGTATTTTCCTTCTAATGCGTATAAACGCATAGTTAATAGGAGAGGCCTACGTCCAGCAGTGGACTAACATAGGCTGATGATGATGATGATGATGACCCTTAAATGTACTTAATTAATATGAGAACATAGAAAAGAATTGGTAGCTCTCGTTAAAGTCTAAGGAGAGACTTCGCCTCCTTATGTGTGTTCTATCGTCTGTACAATGGGTTGTGCTCTGAAGAACTGTTCGACATGATGCCAACGTCCACTTTTCATCATCGCACCGCTCGCCACCGACTGGGCGCTCATCCTCACACCTTGCAACCTAAATGGTCGCGCACCGTGCGGTTTCAGAGGAACTTCCTCCCGCGGACGGTCCGTCTGTGGAATGAGCTCCCTGCCGAGGTTTTCCCGTTGGACGACAGTATGGGGTTCTTCAAAAGAGGAGTGTACAAGTTCTTATTGGGTTGGCAACGCGCATGTGACACCCCTGGGGTTGCAAGCGCCCATAGGCTACGGTGACTGCTTTCCATCAGGCGGGCCGTATGCTTGTCTGCCACCGACGTGACATAAAAAAAAAAAAAAAAAAGTCTTGTGAATTTACCCCGCTGATTTAAAATAAACTTTCAAAATGTTTACAGAACAGTCAATCTTATTTTATATCAGATTGTATTGAAATTTGCCTGACTTTTTCATCGAATCCAAAAAACATGTAATTTTATCGGCAGATCACTCTGTGGATATAAACATAGGAAGTCATGATCAAAAAGCCCCTTTTCCGTATATTTTTGTATGAAGACTAAAATTTTGCTTTTAAAAATCAATCTAACGGCTATCGTTTTTTTATTGTATGATTAATTCAGGTGAATCGCGATATAGTTAACCTAACGTTAAAAAAAATCTACCTATCTTGCAAATATTTGAAACCTTTCGTTAAAATCAGCCCGTTTGCAGCATTTTCTATAAAAAGTTACACCAGGCCCCAATTTCACCACCTGGACAAGTGCTACAATTGTAAATTTACTGTTTCTCCAATTGGGGACGTCTATATGCTACAGTTACCGCTCACCATCGGAAGGTCTGTGCGTTTGTTTGCCACCAACATAAAATGTAGTGCAGGAACATTAATAAATCAGCAGCAAATAACTACTTTTTGCGAAGCAAAATTACAATTGTCACAAAAAACACGACAATTGTAGCGAAATTCCGACATATGCCGAATCTCATGTCAAGATTTAATGAAAATTGTACTAAACCTTGCGACAATTGTCACGGGTTACGGAAAATAAAAAGCAATTTATTGACGTTATAATAACGTTGTTAGTAATAATTTTATGTTGGTGGCAAACAAACACATGGGCCGCCCGATAGTAAGCGGTAGCTGTAGCCTACGGAGGCCTGTGACGTCAGTAACAGTAATATTTTACAATTGTCACACTTGTAATTATGGTGAAATAGGCCACTGACCGTATTACAACTTGACCGCGAGTGTATTTAAGTCCCATGACTATGGGACATGAAAGGAAAGTACCTTAAATATTCTAGAGAGGATATTTTGCTGAAAAAGTTGAATTCAAAGTTTTTCAAAAAATTACTTGCTTCACCCGAAAATCGAAATAAATACATTTTTGATTCGAATTTTGAACCAAACATATTTGGTCATTCTTTTAGTTTTAGGTACCTACGGTCGAGGAATTTAATTTCCTACCCATTTCGTACCTTGTCATAGTAGCTATAATATGACAGTCCTAGCAGCTTTCATATTTATTGTCACTGTGACAAGGTACGAAATGGGTAGGAAATTAAATTCCTCGAGCTCGACTGTACTATGATTTTTAAGATTTTTTTTATTCATTCTCTCGAATGACATCATAAAATCACGAAAAAAAATTTTCGTATTAAATAAAGTAGGACAGATTCGATGCTTAGAAGAAGCTATATTTTTTTTTATTTTTTTAAAAGTCGTAGTCAAAAAATCCTTTATTCAAATTGAAATACAGTAGAACCCGCTTAATACGATCACGTTTAATACGATTTCCCGCGTAATACGCCATTTTATGCCGGTCCCTGCATTTTGCATGCTGTTTTCCTACATTTTTGTACGGTTAATACGATTCATCATCCCGTTTATTATGGATGTAAGCAGGAATGTTATAATTTTACTATACCAATTGAAAATTAGGCTGGAAAAAATAATTCTACCGATCGCTCCTCCTTTGTTGTTGCATTGATCAAGCGACCTGTAAAGTTCATGATCCCATCGCATTGTATACACCTGCATGTGCAACCTTAGTACAATTTGTTTTCTTTATCTGTGCGTCCAAATCAGTTAAATATATAATATTTATAAGAAAAATATCTCATATGTAACATTTCACAGAAAAAATCAAAATTTGACAAAAAATAAATGCAATGTCTTCTTCCCGCATAATACGCTTTCCCGCTTAAGACGCGTTATTTGTCTGGTCCCTACGAAATCGTATTAACGGGGTTTCACTGTAGCAACAAACTCTTTTGAATAGTCTAAGTATTAAAACTACTTCCGGTTCTAGCTTTACATCGCTGACCCGAGAAGAACCGGTAAGAAGCTTGGCGGGACTTATTTTTTCAAACAATCATGGTACATCTTACAACTAACCCGCATTAAATTAATAAAATTGATTTTAAATAAATTGAAATATAATAATAATAACAAGAGATGTAAGAAATATTATTTAATTTTTAAAATAAAATAAAGTCTTCTTTCAGGATAATATCCCATCTACGATATTTAAGGTACTTTTCCCTTTCATGTCCCATAATTTTGGGACCCCCGGTATATTCCTCCGTCTAGAGACCAACATCTGTGTGTATATATAAGACTTCTGATTATAATAATACTTATACGGAACCCTATGACTATCAGTCAATACAATGATATCCAGATTGTCGGATTCAAAGAGTTATTATTCCCTAGGTACTAAAAATTCGTTTTTACATTATGCTAAGTTGAGTGATAAAATCTCCGGTATTTCTTACGGCTCCCGCGAATGGCTCTTATCGCTTCAGCTGGAAAAGTTTTTCAATTACCTTATCATGTCGTTGGGAATTATTTCGAGCACATTTTCATGTCGCTAACGATTTCGTAAGATATTTTGTATATTTGATCAAATAACACTCTGCAGCTACATTACTATGTTATTATCAAACCGCGATTAGAATGGGATTCCATAGTACTGTGGACACAACAGTGTGTAAGTCAATCTAGGATATACACATAGTTATATTCATAATATATTCATAGCTCAAGTGCGGAGACTTGCGAACAATAGATTAATTAATCACTCATTGCATCTACAACTCTTTTCTTGGTAAATACGTATTGTTTCATTTATTGTGTCAACAGTACTCTCGAATCCCTTTCTGATTCCGGTTTTATAATATGAGTTTTAAGCTAACGTGGTATATACATTATTAGTATGAAATAAAACTATAGTAATGGATAATATCGCGTATGCTTATATCCCTACGGGACACCCGTATACCACGAACACTGTAAAGTATTCAAAACGTCGGGATGTCATTTATTCGCGATGTAATCCGTTAATTATTTAGTTATAAGTTTTACAAAATATCAAACGTCTGTAAAATGTGGTGAACTTGACAGAAAAAACGAAGAATATGTAGGTAAAGTCCATTTCAAATACGAAGGCCCGATTCCACTTAACAAATTCATTAAGCATCAGCAATAGGATCAGTGATTACAATAGAAACCTGGCCAGGCCCTTTTGTGGCGTGATATTTTATGCTTTCATCGGTGTACCACACGTGCCAATTTGTAAGTACTGCAACCTTAAAACATAATATTAAAGTCCGAAAAATCTGTAACTTTTAGGATTCTGTAATTATCTAAAAAGGACTGTAGATCACAAATAGTCGACATGCCATTTTAAATGAAAGCAAATAATAAACTAATTACAATCAAGGAAAGCGCTTATGTTAACATATATCAAATAAGACGAGTTTAGTATTGTATTACATTATCATCAAAAGAGACTAACATCTAACGGCCTCAGGGCACGTGTAAACACATTTGTCTTAACAAATTAAGTGTTTACATCTAATTAAGTGAGAGGATTTGAGATGAAAGAGAGCCCTTTGGCACCGCTGAGTGTAATTCCCCTTATGGATATCTTGTAAGTATGTACTTATACTTACGGAAGTACAGTTTCGAGAAATTCATTACTTTTTAGGACGTATTTTTCAGTTAATGATTAGATCCCGACCAAAAAACTTTTGTGGACATTTATAATAATAAAATATTTATTACCAAAAAACAGTAAAACATCAATTCTGACAATATGCACTAAACCTGATTTCTTACAATAATAATAATTATATCTGTTCCTGGTAAAAGGATGACAGTCTCAACTTATGCTAGGAAACCCGAGAGTTGATTTTCAGACTGCTCCTTTTCGTGCAGCTTCGATGTCTATGATTAAAAATAAATTAATAATGTATTCTAGTATCAAAACTTGTGATTCCCGTAACACAAAGTGTGACCATCCCAACATTTTGTAATTTCTCGCTAAAGATTTAAGTAAAATTTCAGTAGTCATACGATCTATTCGATTTAACCAACTAGTTTATTTAACCAATTTAAAAAATCGAGGTTAACAATTAGACTGCTTTTTTTTGTATGTTTGTTTCCCAATATATCCGAGAATAGTGAATTGATTAACAAATTATTTTTCAATCGCATGCGTCATAGTAAAGTTATAATGCCGAGATTGTCCCGTTGGTACCGGTCAGGATTTTATGATGGGATATTGGAGAAATCGCGTGTTTTTTTTATCTATGATGCAGGCTTTCTTCGCTGTGACAATTTATATGAATGGTATTATTTTATGCCGTGTGGTGAAGGCAGTAAGAATACATTTTTCACTACGCCAACTCCTCCTGCGGATGTCGTAAGAGTTGACTAAGGGATTTAAGTGTATTAATTAGATCGAAAGAAACAGATTCTAAAGGTGCATTTAGACCAACAAACGAGCATTCGCTCATTCTATCCCGCACTCTACGAAATCAACGAATTTCAACGAATCGTTTTGTGTAACGAAAGAATTTCGTAGAGTGGGGGATAGAATGAGCGATTGCTCGTTTGGTCTAACTAAATGCAGCTTAAGATGAACGTTAATCTGAATTTAAGAAAATCCAATAAATTTTATGAAGTCTATGTATATTTCCATATGCCTTTTGAAATTTGCACCTCAAGCGGCAGCTTTGACTGCTTTTTCCAGTTATCAAGGAAAAAATAATGTAGAGAAAAGTATTCTTTTGAATCAAGCAAAGTAGACTTATGCATTATTCAAGATAGGAACTAGTTTCTATGAGATATTGCATTTAGACTCTGAGTGATATTCACAAGTCTGGATTTTCTTTTGAATGAATAATTGTTTTTACAATCTCTCTAGATTTTATCGTCTTCCTAACCTACTTGCTGGGTTTTATGAGACTTACTTAAGGTGGAACAATTTCCATACAAAAAAAAATGGTTTAGACTTTTGTGATAAATTGATAAAAAATACTGTATTTGATCCAAAAATCACGTGATAAACGGTATTATTTTTTAACAATGATCGTCGTTGTTTTGATAGTTTTAAATCAAAAGAAAATGTTGCGAAATACATTTTTTTTCCTTAATTTTCTAATCAGAATAAAATACGTCGTGTCTTCCCATCTCGTAGCTAGCTCCCAAATGGGAACAATTTTCCTTCCAATTCTCGTAGCAGCCATATTTGGTAGCTAGCTACGATATGAGAATCGTGTCTTCTCATCTCGTATCTGAATGGGAACAATTTTCCCATCTCGTAGCCAGATTTACTAGCTAGAACCTAAGTAGTTTTAATACTTAGACGATTCAAAAGAGTTTGTTGCTATTCCAATTTGAATAAAGAATTATTTGACTTTGACTTTGAGAAACATGTCTTCTCATCTTGTAGCTAGCTACTAAATGGGGTCAATTTTGTAGCTCCCTATGATCACCACTAGTAGTAGTAGATTTTTTTCTTGTTATTATGTCAGACGATTCGAAAATGCTTATTAATAACCTTACTTGAATTAAGAATAGTTTGACTTTGACTATGTTTGCATATGTGCTAAACGTTTGTGGAGTAATCATGTGATAAAACTGAACAACGATAATTATAGCATTTGCGCCTGACAGTTGTTTTCCCTATTCCCCAAACTGCCTGTCACTCAAAGGATTTCGCGGTCTGTTTCACGATCCACCATTACTTTACGGGGATTTAGAAATACGGCGGAGTTTTGTTACTGTTGCTTGCAATCATCGGAAATTTGTAGATCCCTAATTAATTCAAACTTGTAGAGGTATTCGTGACCTTTAAACCCCAACCTTAAAGAAATGTCAAGATAAGTCTATATTGTCTATTCCCTATAAACGCATTCGGGCATACACGCAGTGCGTTTTAGGATTTTAAGACACCTCGTGTATACAAGACGTAATGAAATACATGATTGTCAACCTAATTTTCAATGTATTTCTGGTGAATAGTAAACCATAGAGGAGTTTTTTTTTTATTTTGATGTCTGACCTTGATTATTAATAAAATTGTGTTTGACTAAGAATATTTATGAAACTTACAATTTTATTTTAAAATAAGTGTGTGTTCGTAGAGAAAGTATTGTATGTAACATTGTTTAACTGAGTCGAAAAATGCTCGTGGCGTCTTTAATAACAATTTTCGGCTTCGTCTCAAATTGTTACCCACGCCACTCGCCTTTTTTGCCCTCACTTAAACAAGGGTTGCATAAAATACTATAATATTATTGGTACTCAAATAGATAATAGTATTTTATGCAATAGTGGTATTATAAGGGGTCAAAAAATGCGAGCGGCGTGAGTTGCGATACGAGCCCGAAGGGCGAGTATCGCAATTAAAGACGTCGCGAGCATTTTTTGAACTAATAATACAACGTTGCATACTATACTTTTTCTACGACTAAGTGGCATAGCATACACAGAACTAATAAAATATCATACATTACTGAGCGCAACACATCTTTTTCAGTTGTCACCAATAAACACCTAGTATGTATCTATATATAAACAAACTAAAACAATATTGTTAGCTCATACATACCTTCCTGCAGTCCCAAAAGTAGCAGGCAGAACATTAGAAATTAATATTATAATGAAACAAATCACATTTTTAGGCACTGCACATTTGCTCAAACTATGCGAATCGACCCAAATCAAACCTATACAGAACTGGGGGCCGTCCACAAACTTCGAAATTCGCAAAAAGTCGAGCATCCGTTTCTGTCACTCTAATAATAATCTTGTTGAAGTGACAGAGACAAATGATCGAAACTCAATTTCGAAGTTCGCGGTAGGACTTTCAACTGCTAGCGGAAAGCGGGAAGGTTTTTTTTTAATGTAGCTGTCATTGTCTTTGGATAAGTTTGCTTTTAAGACCGTGCTTAGTTGCCAGAGGTAAAAATAATTTTGCATAATATGAAATTTGTAATTGGTACAAAAATATATTATAATTATGACATTAATAATTCAAAAAACACAACCTTTCTTTTAAAATTATATTTTAACCTTATATTATTTTAATTTATAATTATTGTAATAAATAATCTGGTACTAATGTTGGTAGCAGTGTAAAAATTTGAAGATCGGAACAAATTCAATATGGCGTCTATCATAGGTGTGATGTGGCAGCCTGTGGTAGCACGCAGTACGTTTTTGAGTCTGTTCGGAAAGTGACGACGTCTGGCAGCGAGAGGCACCCATATATCTCGCGTGCCTTCTCTTACCGAACAACGCTGCGACATTACGATACCGGCTGAGAGTGCGTTTTTGAGGAATAGACTATAGACTTTTGACAGATGTAATTATGTATATCTTTACAATAGTGTGCTTAGCTATGTAACTAGCAAAAAAAAGGTCAGGAGTAGAAAAAGATAATTATATTGAAGTTCTTGATTTCACCAAACTTTTATTCGAAGTAGGTAGAACTCTTAGTTATGTATAATATCACAACTCCATAGTTCTTGCAATATTTAAAAATAAAGTCGCCTTCTTAGTATAAGTAGAACATATTAAGAACGCGACTTTATTTTAAGCAAAATCGTAAGGGAAAATTCCATCATAATGTTTGCAACCTTAATCTCTTAGAAAACGATCACTTACTACATAAAACTCGGGACCATCTCAATACGCAGTTTTTATTGCGATCACTTTAATTAAGTCGAAGCAATTCGGTGGAGCATCTGAATTTCAAATAAGTCGTTTAATAAAACGCTTGTTTTCTGCCGGAGCGAACAAAGGGAAGCGTTGAAACTGACGACGGCCATAAATCTTTTCTGAATTGAAATGTAACAGCCAGTTTCAAATTTAATTGTTCTGTTTTAGCGGCGAAAGTTGAATGTGGATGGTGCGAGGACGTGAATAATTCAGTGATTGTTTGACAATTTGATAATATTTAATGTTGAACTGTGAAATTTAATTATTTGAAGTATTTTAAAAATTACTTAGGTGATTGAAACTCTTATAATTAAGTATAGCTAATAGTAATATTTTATTACTGATTTATTTTTTGAAATGGTAAACAAAGGTGTTGTAAAAACCGAAGCCTCGTTGCAGTCTTAACATTTCACACTTATAATTTAAAAACTTAATTGTCCCCTTTCTTTATTGACTAGTCAGTTTTCCAGACAGTAACAAAATTTTTCTTGTTTTAGTAGAAAAAAATCACGAGGAATATGATTGTGTATCCCGATGCCTTGTATATTTTATCAAAAATGGAGCGAGTCTATTTAATTCCATGAGAGTTTACACAATCCACTGATGATTAGTATCGGACCCAACTAACTACAAGCTAATAATTCTGACATTGTTTTCTTTAAAGATTTGCATTTTTTACATTATAACTGAGCTGATAAATTTAAATGTCCATCCAAATAAATATCCAAAATAATTTATTTATAATTCGCTGTCAGTGTAACTTGTTACGTTAAACTAAGATAGACTGCGTAGATGACTGTTGAGTAGGACTTTTTGACTTAGATTTTTTGACGGTTCCTCTTTTGACGTTTATTGTGCGCGTCACTTTCGCGCTTGCATACTTGTCAGAACGTGACGGCAACAACGACAAACGATAAACACCGTTATCATAAAGCTGCGTTTTCAGAGCGAGTTTTTAGTGTTCTGAGCGAGCATTCGCTTGTTCGTGGGCTGACGAATGAACATTTTGCTATGTGAATTATTACTTTCATCTGCCCAAGAACGAACGAATGCTCGCTCAGAACACTTTATTATTTTATACCGAACTGATCCCATATTTGATAACGTAGTTATGATTGATTCCCGCAATAAAATATTTAGTGCTTCTACGAAGGTTCAGTTTATGTATAATTCATATACAAAAGCGGCCAGTTTTTTCTATTCATACACGTTCTTTTAAAAAGTAATCCGCGGAGTATTTTATTTTAAAATTGAATTTGTTTCACAAAAGTTGTTTCACAATCATACGGTCCAATTGAAATAAGAGAAGTAAACAACATAAATTGCATGTAAAACTGTCCAGATGTTATTATATTCGGAGTCAGGTGAAATGAAAAATTTAATGAGGTGTCAGTGAGAAAACATCTATGGAATATTTCGTGTAGAAAGAAACAAATCGCCGCTATTATTACCTACTCGACTTCGTATCTGCAACACTCGTTTGATAAAAAATACCCGTATTAAGAGTGAAATAAAGATGACATTTTCTTTAATCGATTGCTGTAGATCCGAGGTTGAATAAGTATGAAGACGAAATGCCAACATCGTATTACAAATATAACATGATTCCGTTTTCATTGTTTTTCAGAAAATTTTGACAAAGATTCCTTTTCCGTGCTTTTTTCTGATGTTGTGATTGATATTATGGGTTTTAATAAAAGTAATATAACGCTCATCTCAACGCTGGTGACGATGCTTCAATTTTACATAGTTTTTTACCTCTCACTGAATAAATTATCCCAAAGTATTAGGCCCTAATCCTACCGAGAGCGAGTAAGGTAAGAGCTATCGGCTATAAAAACGAACAAAAGATAAGCGTTCCCGTGTAAGTAAAAGAGACACGGCGATGTTTATAGTTATTCGCTCAGCTATGAGGTATATATGTCGCCATATCTCTTTTGAGTGCTAATTTTTTGGTCGTTTTTATATCCGATAGCTTACTCGCTCGCGTTGAGACCAGTGCCATATACAGGTGAAACATGAATAGTGAACAAATACGTTTTTTTACTCTAAAACCAACAAACAATTGAATGAGCTACAAGTTACTTAAAGCAGGACATGTTTTTATTTTTTAACGAAACGAATTGCTGTTTAGAATCATGTTTCACTATTTATATGCCACTCGGCAACTTTTACTCTGTGACGAACCTCGAAAACACGCTTCTATTTATTTGAATACATTTATACTTTTTTTGATACCCTGCTATTGTGGGCAAAGGCCTCCTCTCTCGTTTTCCATTCCATCATGTTGTGGGCAAGTTCCCGCCATTCTCCGCAGAACGCGTCCAAGTCGTCCCGCCATCTCCTTTTCGGTCTGCCTCTGCTCCGTTGGCCATCGTGTGGGGTCATTTAGTGAGTGATTTGGCCCATCTTTCCGAGTGCATACGGATAAACTATTTTTCTGCCCTCCGGCCGGCAAACAGCACTTTGCCCACCGCTGCGATAAACTAAGTTGCTGCCGGCTCCGTTGAGCAGAAAAATAATATACACACCTCGGCCGTTAAATGGGAAAGCCTCGGATTTGTCGGCCTCGGCTTCGCCTAGGCCTACAATTACACGTCATCTGAGATATTTCCCACTTAAACGACCTCGGCAAATCTACTATTATTGTCATCTTATAAAATATTCTACCATATCAGATTAGAGGAAATTACATTACTATCTCGAAAATTCGTATCACGATAATATAGGATGTCTATGAAAAAAAATCTAAGAAATCATATGAAATTAGTTTTTAAATTGCAACCTTGGACCCACATTGCTAGTTCTCTGTTTGTATTTATTTATTCAAAATAGCGTTGCAAGCTTACTCAGAAATATCAAACAAAAGGTAAGACTCATTTGTTATTCAGATTTGAATCTTGTTAATCTAGATGCAAGTAATCTAATATTTATCTTGTCAGTCTTCGTAAACGTGCTACAAAATGGGGTGAATTGGGACAAAACATTCGTACCTCGGAAATTGTAGATAATTATTAATGGCATGTTGGTAAGACGTTAAGGTTTATAATACGTTTTATGGCAAGTAGTTTGATGTAAACACACATTAAAGAATTTATTTTCAAAATTACACCTTACCTTATAGTTGTGGCACTTTGGAGTCAGGACGTACCTATAGTAATAGAGTGGGGTGGAAAAATGACTGAGATAGTCACTTTATGACTATTAACATTACAATTGTATCACCCTGGGTAACAACCAGCAATTCGAATCTTTCTCACCCCAACTCTCTCTTTTTTACTTCAACTCCCCTCGCGTTTCCTACTTACCCTGTTTTACGGAATATAGCCATAACTTACATAAAATTAAATCTTAAATCTAAACTGTCTTTTGTATCAAATAGCATCTTCATTATAATTTTATTATAGTACGTAGTTCAATCACTTAAAGTAATAATTCGTGATATAAATTGGTTTAATAATAAAGACAAAGTAGGTGTAGCCAAGAAGTTTATAACAAGCATTTAAATGAAACAGAACCGCTATTCTAAATTGAAATTATTGCTCCTGAAAATGATTTCTATTTAAAATTATTTTAAGTGGAATCATCATATCTGTTGAAAGATGTGTACTACTGAACATAGGCCTCCCCCAAAGATTACACTATGAACGAGACCTACGCTTACCGCATCCAGCAGACTCCTGTGCTCTTCACCAGGTCATCAGTCCACCTTGTGGGAGGCCTACGCACGCTGTGCTTTCCGGTACGTGGCCGCCACTCGAGAAACTTTCCGCCTCAATGGTCATAGGTTCTACGTGCAATAGGTATGCAATTCAATGGAATGAATGATCGAATTGATGTATGATATACTTAATAATACATTGTGCATCAAGGGAGGTAAGTACGGAATTACTAACGAGAGTGTTAGAAGCCCGACGCCGCTAGGCTGAGGGCTTTTATGACTCGAGTTAGTATCCCGCTTACCGACCGTGATGTTTTCATCTCACTTGCTGACTATAAATACGTTTTTAGACATAAATATGTATTAAATGACATACTGACATTTCTATTACTCCCTAAGGAATTTCACTTTTCTATTACTCCCGCTACGCACGCAAGCAATGGCGCGCTTAGACAGCAAGTGTGATGAAAAGGAAATTTGAGTTCTTGTATAATATGAACATAAACAATTTTGTATTGAACTATATCTCTATTTCACCTCGGTGAAATAGTTTGATTTTTGCTTAGAATTCGTTTTTAATATGTTATTTATCGCAGTCAAAACTAGTTTGTTTAATAGTACATTGTGCATCAAGGGAGGTAAGTACGGAATTACTAACGAGAGTGTTAGAAGCCCGACGCCGTTAGGCGGAGGGCTTTTATGACTCGAGTTAGTATTCCGCTTACCGACCGTGATGCATACAATGTTTTTCATCACACTTGCCGACAAAAAAAATAGTTTTAAGAAATAATATTATGAAATGACGTACTGACATTTCTATTACTCCCTAGGGAATTTCACTTTTCTATTACTCCCGCTGCGCGCGCAAACAATGGCGCGCTTAGGCAGCAAGTGTGATGAAAAGTGCTTTGTAGAAAACTGCAGCCGTTTAACCGTGTACTGACGGCAGTAAGAATACATTTGCCAGTCATATGGAAGAAATGCCAGTTAAATTTTTTCTGACAGTTATAATTATTTTATGTGGGGACACTAAAAATAAAAATTGCTAACACAGGCCCTAAAAATAAAAATTGCGTGTCAGTGCTTACACCTTTATTATAAAAATCTTACCGTTATTACAATATAATACATCTAGTTATCATGATTTTATTGACTATTACGCTAAATCAACAGTCAACCAAAGCACCAATCCATATATTAAACTTTGTTTTAAATACATAATAATAATGTATATTATTCCAATATCGACTTTGAAGACATAAAATTTAAGACTTTTCTAGAATATAAGTAAACACAAAAATTTTGTACAACTATAACATCATTAAGAAATAAGTAGAGTAAGTTCCCTATACAAGGATGTAGGATTTGACTCATTAAAACATAATTTTGAGAATTAAAATTAACGATATACTTTCGAGAAAAATATTCTAAAAACTGAAACTTACTTGAAAAGTTACAACTAGCCTACTGATGCTGACAACCAATGAAAGCGGTGACATTTATCTGAAATACCCATAAATAGTATATCATCAGGGATAGCGCAATACTGCGTAACTAACACATACTTACAGATAAAGATTAGACTCCACTGGCACTAGATAGATAGATAGATAGATAGATTTATTTATTTCTTAATGAAAATTACATGTCATTTGTTAACAAATAGCACAAATTCACAAAAAGATCGTCAAATGTATATAAAATAATAATAATAAAACAAATTCTAAACATCAATGCATAATTAAATTCACAAAAAGATCGTCAAGTGTATAAAAAACAAATAAAATTACAATATATTCAATTTAAAATTAAAATAATATATATATAAGTTCTAAATCCAAAATTAGGGAACTTACTCTATTTTATAAATACTAACATTAACAGGTGCTACCACATGGACTTCATTAGTACTATGTACTATGTTCATAGATAATTGTTATATAAACTGTATAACTTATGATTGTGTTAGTAAAAATAGATGACAAATTTTTGTTTCGTGCGAGTAGTAAAGGGATCGTTTTCATCTTATAACGCATCAAATAATTAATACACGATGATTCTTAATCCGTGATCAGGAGTAGAAAAACATTAAAATTTAGCCAAAATTAAACTTATTCGGCGAGGTCTCAAGTTATTTCTTCACTGTTTAATTAATTAAAAGTGAAAACCTAATTAAAACAAATTACCACTTAATACATGGTCATCCTACAGTATAAAGTTTAACTACGATACGTCAAGTGCCATCTGTATGGCGGGAAACGGGAATTTGACGGATCTTATGTCAATAAAGACTTCT
>JALPQI010017368.1:0-25136 GCA_025490895.1 Thaumatotibia leucotreta
CGCGTCGAAAGAGTAGTCGTGCGAGATAAAACATAGATGGCGCTAGAGGTAAAAGTATCACATAGAGAGTATGTTAGCTAACTTAAAAAAAAACAAGTGCAAAACGGACTCGCGCACGAATGGTTCCGTACCATTATCAATTTGTCATTATAAAATCGTTTGTTGTATGGGAGGCTCCTTCAACATGAAAATACCATACATTGTTTAGTTTCTAGTTTTAGTTGTTATATCGGCAACAGAAATACAGCATCTGTCAACATTTCAACTGTCTAAATGCCACGGTTCCCGAGATATAGCCTGGTGATAAACGGACAGCCAGACAAACAAACACACGTAACGGAGCCCTAGCAAGATATAAGTCCCGTTTTACCCTTTGGGTAAGGAAGTCTAACTAGATATTTTTGTCAAAATAACATACAAAATAATCCAACGTTGACTAATTGATTGAATAACTAAATAATAGTTAATAATATCAATAACCTACTGCCATTGTTAACTAACTAGTCATCTAGACAAACAATGTAATGGCTGTTCTAAATAAATAGGCGGAAAAAATGTTTTCCTCAATGACGCACCATTGACGGGATGAAAATTCGAAGAAGCTTAGATGTACAAATTTTGTGTGTGGGTATGACCTCGGTGAGCGATAGGTATCTACGTTATACGAATATCGGTATTACCGAAGAATATTTCTTTTCCTTTAAAACTTCAACGTAATATCAATTTCTTAGACATACACCCATGGAACGAGCTAGGGTGACAATAAGGTGGAAGTACAGTACACGATGCTGTACCAATTCTCGTCATCATAGCTTGAGTTGCCATCGATAAGATAAAATCAACTATTAGGGCATTTCAACGATGATAAATGTATGTATGTACCTTTAATGCTTCATATCCCAACTTTGAAATATTAGCTTGTATCTAAAATATTTGCATAATTTTAAGACAGGCTGACATTAATTAGGACAGAGTGTTAATATTTTCAATGTCCCAAAATATGACATTCAAACTTGTACTGAGGTGCCATCTATTGGGACTGCCAGCAAAAGCACCTGACACTTACTTGTACAACAAGGTTGACTAATAATAAAATTTGCTATTTTGAGAAATTTTGATATTGTCACCCTATAAATACTATTTAACATTACTTACAAACTCCTCTTTCAAAACACGTGACAATACTTTATGTAGATTTATAAATGAGCAAAATATCGTGATTCAAATAAATGTTCTCTGTTATCATCATCAGCCTATGATAGTCCACTGCAGGACGTAGGCCTCTCCTATTAACTATGCGTATAGACGCATTAGGAGGTAAATGCCCATAATCGCCACGCTGGGCAAGCGGATTGGCGATCGCAGTAATGTGTCCACTACGATGACGCTGCTGCCCATCATCAATCTTTTATCAAATAGTGGTCAGTGACACTTCAATCCCTTAGTCGACTCTTACGGCACCCCCAGGAGGATTTGGGGTGGTGACAAATGTATTCTTATTGCCGTCACCACACGGCACGTTCTCTGTTAACATGTTACGTATTGATACTTCCACCTTATCTGTTGCTACTGCCGTCACCACACGCCCAAAGTATACCTATAAACACAACCTGTCTACAAAGTTCTCCCCTGTCGAGTTCTAATAAGATTACCACTGCAACTAATGATTGCATTATACTATTACCACGGTGACAAACTAAATCAAACTCTAACTACCGTAGTTAGAGTTGATATAATTGTTCAGTTCGGGCCCGCATGGAAAGTTGAGGCTTGAAGTTATTGTGTTCTAAGTTCAGGATGTGGGTTCGACTACCGGATTATTCAATTATATTTATGTTTATTTGATTTTTTACGGTTGATGCCAGTGTTGCATTCATGGCAAGAAAACCAGTTACTTATTCTGTTAAGATTTTCTTATAATTGCTTTATGCGTTCATATTGTACGCACAACAAAAGCCTCCTCAAGATTTGAACCCGGGACCTTTAGCTTCGAAGGCCTGATTAGCGTTTAAACCGTGTGGAAATCTAATAATACGGGCGATAAATTAAATCAGGCATGGATTTAGTTTCATGGATTAGGTACGAGTTTTTATTTTTATTTTTAGTTTTACACTTAATGAATTACCCCACAGATTTATTTTAATATTTCCGGAGCAGCAATAGATACGAACCTTTGTTAATACGAGTATTGGTATGTCATCTGCTTTTTATATGAACTGACAACGAGCGTTCAACTTGAGTGTGTTGCTCTACATTGCGTGCCAAATTATTTCGTACGGATGATTGCTCTAAATATAAGTAAAAGTTACCTAAAATGTACTTATAAGTACATTTTAGGTTACTTATAGGTTTAGTTTAGGATATAAATATCCTAAACTAAACGGGGGTTAGTTCACTTCGCCGGTATTAGACTTACATCCTGTATAGTAGGATAAACTGAGCATAACTCTACAAAATCTTAAATAGGCACTAAAAGAATGCTCAGACACTAACCCTTCAGTGGTAATACCTAGGTAAACTGTGTAAGCACTAAGATAAGTAGCTCTTCACGCTCCGCTCGCCACAGGGGATGGATCTAACAAGTTTTACTACCTCTTATCTTCACTTTGTAACACAAGTTCGACTTTATTCCGCTCGAAATATAATAAAATGTATTCAGTTTTGTAGGTTAGGAGACGGTTATGAATAAGGGGCTAAATTGTGATATATGTACCTTGGTTTTATATGGTTTTAGAAGATAATAACCAGACAGAAGTCACGGTGGTACTATTGTCAATGGACTAGATATTTCCTTTGAATATGTCGATAGTGAATACTAATATCGAAATGACATTTCATATTAGCTGATATTTTCAGTACCTACTAATAGACGGGCGCAGCGATCCAAAATGAGTCTTGTCCTCCGACAAAAGAGCACGCCATTTCACAACAAAGCCTAATTTACCGTTTTCTCTCATTTTATTTAGAAATTTATTTCGAAGTCATAATGTTACTTCTGTCATATAAAAGAATAACTTATCGATTAAATAATACCTAGTTGAAGTCCCTAGCTAAATTTTGTTCGTGCCACCGTGACTTTTATGTCTGATAATATACCTGTGGCCTATACCACAAAACTTTACAAGCGTACAATTCTACAAAATTGTATAAATTCCCATACAAAAAGTTGACAATTTTGTAGAATTGTACGCTTGTAAAGTTTTGTGGTATAGGGGCCTGATAATCATTTAAAATTAATGTAAATATGTAGTCATGTTCGAAATTCGAACACGTTCTGAAACAAATTGGTTTTGCGACATTTAATTTCCTGAAACCGAGTCCTGAGTCGAGAACGAAATGATAACGAGGATATTTTCAAAAGGGCTTATTTATATATAATTTTCATAGAGAAGTGAGATCTTTTGAAAAATATCTCGAATATTTTGAAATTCTTTCCTTTTCAAAATCACGTATCTCAATAAATTCTGTAAATTAAAAGTAAACCTTACTCGTTTATCGTTCTTATCGTAAGTGTTGTTTGCCCCTTTCCCTCTTATACACTTTTTGGTAAGACCGAAAGAGAAACAATACTTAGCGGCTTATTAAGTTAGGAGACGTTTATGACTAACTAAATGCACCGAGATACGAACCCGGAACCACCTGTTTCGTAGACATTATGATGTTGTAATAAAAGTTATGAGCAAATACCTACGTGCTCTGAATAAAGATTCCAAAAGCGGCCTATTTCCATCTTTAAACGGATTGTGTTTCATTCCAGTGCATTCTTGTTTGTCTTTCATACCGCTGAAATAAAGGATAGCTATTGTTACATAGCTACGTAAAACAAAGAATGTCTGCTGTAAGTTCATTCCATTTCGCCGCTATTACTTTATATATTCTGTGGCTATACTTACGACGGCCCGGCCACGACTTTGAATAGCTCGTGCGAAAAGGAAATTCGTAATTAGTGTCGATTCAAAACACTCGATTCGTTCGTGTTTTATTTATCGCCACTCGTTTCGAACTTCATCTTTTTCGCACTTGTATCGTAATGTCGCACATAGTGTTTTCACTTTGATGATGCTTTAGCCCATCATCAATCTTCAATAAATATAAATGTTCAGTGACACTTCAATCCATCTCTTACGGCACCCACTGGAAGAGTTTAGGTGGTGACAAATAGTCAAATATATTGCAGTCACTACGCAGCCAAATACCCTTTAAATTTCATTAATACGAGCTGGAAATCCCTATTTTTGCATCAATGTCTCCAACTGGCTATAGAGTCAGGCGATCTATACGCCTATTAGAACCGCGATAATTGGTAACTGAGGTAATTTCACACTCTTCTGTCTTAATTGTGGAATTAACCAAATGGCATGCTCAGCTCAAGGTAAGGCAACACCCAGGGTGGGATATGTCATAGGCGCCAGCTGCAGCGTAGAAGTTCTATATAATTGGTAGAACATTGAGTCATACAACGAAAGACGGCACTAAGCCATCAAGTGTCCGAAAGTGAAACATTAAAATTCAATGTATTAACGGGTTGTCAATGAAAATGACGACAGCAGACTTCTTCCAATCGCGCGGACAATCTTGCGCGGTGAGGTGTGCAACAGCTTCAGGACTCCCCCTCCCCCTCAAAGATTTTACTACTGGACAGATTGTAACTGGATTGGACCTAAAGAAAACAAGACCTCGAGTTTTGATTGTTAACTGCAATTAATATTGCAAATGAAGGGTACACGGACAGAACACGTCTAGTAATTTTAGCAACATCCTACAGTCAAAGACAAAATATGGTGTACACAAAAATGTTCAAAAATATGTCCCAGTGCACTCTAATTCTGTGTAATAAGAACGTCGTAACATATTTATGAGCGCGGATTCTTTCGATACTTATTTTTGCACTTGACTTTACCTATATAATTTCTTCATCTATGGGGATCGGCAGAGCTCGTGATTCTGAGTAAAAATAGCATGAAAGTAATTTTAAACACAAAACTCTCGTGAGACTCATTCATGCTAAAATTAAAATTTTGTCTTAAAAACTTGAGTATTCCGCGTGAAATATAATTTTAATTTTAGTTTGAGCATAAAAATATCTTTATAAAAGGGGAGGTCTATGTTCAGCAGTGTGGACTTCATATGGCAGAAATAATGATGATGAAATCAAAAAAGGCAACGATAAAAACCAGTTAGCGACAATTGCGACGCTCTTGTTCAAAACGCTGACGCTAATGCCTTGCGCCGCCGTCCCAGATAAATCACGCAGTCTTCCGGCCATCGTGAATTATCGAACAAACGCTAACGCCTTTGAGAATCGCTGCCGTAATTAGTTAATCTGTCTCAAATGACGGAAACTCCGTCTTTATTATCCCTATTGTTTCGCCCACATTTTAGTTTACCCATATTATGATCTACAAAGTTCGGAAATTTCTAATTAAAAAATTACTCATATATGAATGTCGATATTTAACTAACCACTAGTGAAAAGTGCATTTTTCCTCCCGCCGACCGGGCTTTGATGATCAACCATGTAAAAGGCAAAAAGGGCATATTCACTGTAATCTTATGCCATAATAATGTTAATATAAGATGAGAAATGTTATATACCTATTTGTATTTTACACTTATCGCACTTAGTGTAAAAAGAAACTTAGATTATATGCGATCAATTGCAAAAACATCTACTCAGTAGGGTAAGTAGCTACATGTATCTGTAATTGTTATGCTATATATATTTCAATATTTTATTCAGGTTTTAGTGACAATATACAAATGTTGTATGTTTTTCTTTTGATACTTGTGTGTAACCAACCGACAAAAAGCGCGGGTATACTTACACCAGGATATTGAACTTGGATTTTTTTTACTATTTTAAAGGCAAATAATAAAATGTTATTTGTACAGGTAGGTATACTACCACAAAATTATCTATTTTATTTCAAAAACATAGGTATGAGGATCCATGATCAACCATTTAATACTTTTGCCACGATTACTTCACAGCCACTAAAAAGTATTAAAATGTTTAACTTATATATTAACGAAATAAGCATAAAGATAATAATCTTTTATACTAAGCGTAGCATAGTAAATATGCGCTATAAATACCGGTTACAGTAAAGGCGTAACGTCCATAAAATGCTTAAATCACATGCGCCCTTTTTCTTTAAGGCCACGAAAATGGCGAGAAAGTTTCCCATTTTAAATGAGCTCTAAAATGCTATAAACAAGTAAAAAGAAACGACCGTTAACACTAAACGATCTTTTAACTATATTATAATGTTAGGGTTCACACGAAACGATATAATAATAATTTATTCATAATTTATTTATTAATAATTTATATATTTATTTATTTAATTATTTCAAGTAAGATACACTCATAGAATATTAGTAAAACTTATATCGAAACTGTTAATACCTATCTAATAAACTCCTAAAATTATTTATAAACTAACTTAAGTTCGCTGAGTACGGCGCAGTCCAGCCTGTCCCCTATCATTTTCATGATTGTGTTGGGGCTGCACCCGCGCTATAACGAGACTTAATTTTACCGTGCAGATCTAGAAATCTAAGAATTTTGGGAATTTGTTAAAAATATTAATTGTGGATAGGCCCCCCACAAGGTAGACTGAGGACCTGGTGAAGGTCGCAGGAGTCGGCTGGATGCGGCTGGCGCAGGACCGTTCATTGTGGCTATCTTTGGGGTAGGTCTATGTTCAGCACTGGACGTCTTTCGGCTGATATGATGATAAATTATTGTCAATTTACTCCCAAATGTATGTATATACGCTAATATATCAACTAATGAATAACGATAATTTTATTTGTAAGCAGGACCAATTGACGTCCACATCAGTACATGACAACTTTAATTGTTCTTGACGTTCAAAAGGTTAAAGCTGTAACAAACCCATGATATGGTTCAGAAAAAATATGCTCAGACATACGTACTAAGTTAAATTATTTAACTTTAAATCTAGCATTAGCCTCAAGTTACATAATCGTCGAAATTTCAATTTCATACTTTCACGTCATTTGTTTTTCCTACAAACTTTGTAAGTAAATCCTTTTGACCTTTAATTAAAAGTTACGATTTGACTTGGAGTTAAAACTTGCTAATTGTGAAAGCGTAATTAAAGAATTCCATAGCCTCACTAGAATTACTTTACAAAATGTATACTTTGTTATTGTTACATGACGTAGGAAATTTAGTTTTCCGCTGAACCTAGCAAATGCTCGCCATATAAATGGTGCCTTTACGATGCCCCTGGGAGTAAAGTGATTAATGTGCCTAGTAATTAAGTGTGTTATTCACACATGGACTTTATTTACGGTAATGTACAAGCCCTGGATACCGGTTTTAAATTCGAAACCGGTATGTACTTAATACAAAACCGTTTTCATTCATGGAACCGTTAATTTTAAACCAATTTCTGGATAATATTTTCAAAACGTACTGAAGTTGAATACGATAAACACCGGTTTATTCCTTAGCAAGATAAACAAAAGCGGATTTGTACGCGCTATATTTGTCACTTGTTTCGGCGTTTGTTCAATAAACAGGTTTGTTATGTTCTTAAGGTGCGGTTAAACTAAAAGAGCATTCGTTGTTCTAACCTCCCACTCTACGAAATTCGATCGGTACACAGAACGTGATTGGTTGATTTCGTAGAACGGGCGCTAGAACAGCGAATGCTCTTTTGGTTTAAACGCACCTTTAAACGTTTATGTTCTCTTAAGGCGGAGCCACACCGGATGCGTGTGCAGCACGTACGCGTGTGCGTTGTAGTGTTGAAAACGTCATAGTAGATGGCCCACCGCTTGCACGTCACGCACACGTGCACGCCACGCAAGCGGTGTGCCATCTTATATGACATTTACATGGTGCTCACGCGTTCGGAATGGCTCAGCGTTTATAGTTCGGGATAAAACCGAAGCAAGCTGATATTTATCAAAATTGATATTATTACATAAGAAAAACATTCTCACGATAAAATGTCATGTCATGAGTCATGACAGGCATCTCAGTGACATAACAGGGTGTTTGTTATGTCGTTAGCCAAATTTGGATATGTCATTCGCGATCACCAGTACACAACATTTTGGAAAAAAAAAGTGACACTTTTTTTTAGTTTTTTTTCCGTTTTTTATCCGGAAAAAACATAATTTGTGGTCACTAGGCAAGTTTGTTTCAATCGTGCGATTCGATGGCAGACAAAAGGGTAGCAGGTTTGAGTAGTCAAGTCTTAGCCAATCAGGAGTTCATCACATCACATGCACTGATGCACAGCCGACGTCACTTCACCCCACCATCGGCACTAAACAATGAATAAAATGTCCTAACTATTGTTATTTGATTAAAACTGCCCAAGCGCATACCTACCTGTACCTGCTCGTCGTCATCAACAATTCAATTTGCTTAGAGAGTGCATTAGAATCGATATCTGAGGTAAACCAGTACGCGTTTGTATGACGGAACATTTAAGTTACTCCGTTCTTGAGGTCAAATTATGCTGGCTCGGCTGATCGCAAGATGCCACGTGCCATTTGCACAGCACTCTGTAAACAAAGAAGGAGTGCGCTTGCGTGAACGCGCTCGAGTCAAACTACCCTCAGATCGGCGGGCAACTCAAAATATCCTCATTATTAGTACTGTATGCGATAGACTGATAATGCTGTCTGCCTTATTTACCTGCAAGTTAAGCTCCACCTCCATTCCCCACCACGCGTAGGAAACTTACTACGCTTGGTGGTGTAACTAGTTACCTTATGCGGGTTAATTAAAGTTGCAGATTCAAACACCCTTTTCAATCTGCTTTGGCAGTTATGAGATGTTGGGGCAGTACGCAAAGTAAGCAAGTGATCATAGTGACCAAACATTCGTTAGATAATGGGATTTTTAAAAAAATCTGTAACAAAAAGGATAATGAAAAATGGATTATTTTTGTTTTACCAAATATTTTTTTACGCCTTTACCTAACACATATTGCAATATGGCTAATGATATAAAAAACACCCTGTATATTCGTTATATTGTTTTAGAGGGCTAAATTTACTTTTAGACAGAACCCATTAAAGCAAGTAAAGTTCTTAACTACAATAAAAACCTATTATGTAGTCATATCATAAGCCGTTTAGCGGATTATATTATAATTGTAATGTAAATTGCATTCTGAATTCTCAATTTACAAGCGTAGCTTAATTGTTTTTGAAATGGGGAAATTATTTCAATTATTTCGTAATGTCTACGTTCGTTTGAATATTTTTTCGTTTTAATTATCTGGAAGATTGCTATTGTAATGAAAAAAAAGAAAATCTAGACAGATGATAAAGATAGATGTCTAAATTAATATTTATCATTATCATTCCATTATGGACAATCTCCAAAGTTCTTATACATTCATACATTTACCTTCAGACTTAATTTAAGCAATTCAGTTTTAATTCGTCATTAAAATTCAACCCTCGTCTCGCCTTAAAGTACTGGTAAAATATTTTCAAAACCCGTTACACTAATTTGGCTCTTAGTAAGTACGGGCGTTTAGAAGTAAGTTTCAGTATGAATGCAAACGTCTAGATGTACCCGCTTCAATTATAAGTTTAAATACTTTAAATTTACAAGAATACAAAGCTAGCTCATTTTCTACAAAATAGAGCTACATTTCGCAAAATATAATGAGCGAATTCATAATAACATTCACTAATATGAATGCTCCAATATTCCAATAATAACCTCAATAGGTCTAGCTTTTAGTAGATTAAGCCATTATATCACAATGAGATCCTCAATTCACGCTGAGACATAAAATAAAAATACGACCTATTTGCACAAAGCTACCAATAAAGGGAACAATTTCAGTTATTTATGCCGTTGTATTATCATAGCTGCCATAGTTGTGACTTTATTCTCTCTCCATTGCGAGCGCGCTCAGTTTATGAGCGGAATACTTCGGATTCTCATGCCGACTCAGCAGTTTTCAGCCCAGCTCTAACACAATGATTTATTGTTTCAGATGCCAGCGATGTAGCGGCGCAATCACAAACTGCGAAAACGTGAAAAGTGCTCAATATTAAGCTCCAAGCTCACATCCCTAACTCGCGCGTGAAACAGTTGCGTTCATTCGAAATTCGAAAATGTGGCATTGTGATTGGTTTACGCGACTGCGTCCTTGATTATGATTAGTGATGTGCCGTGTCGATAGTTACCGTTAGCAAGATGGCGACAATGGATTTGACGAACGAGGTGGTCCGCTTAAGAGCGGAGCTCGAGAAGGTCTCGACTGAAAGGGACATGCTTCTATGCGAAGTGTCGAATCTTCGCAGAGAGCTCGAGCTTAGCGAGTTGAAGAACCTGCAGGATGACAGGTGAGTGAATTGTAGCTAATGACGTGTCTGGGATAGAGATAATAACGGTAGAGTGGGGGTTGGGTATACGTATGGGGTTGGTTTCCGCACAAACAAAGCGCGCGTCTTGTAGGTCCTTTCAAAGGCTCGACAGTTCGTCGGGGGCTTCTCACTCCGTGCTACTTAGATGGTACAAGTAAAAAAGTTTATTAGAAATGAAATATTCCCTGATGTTTTACCCAATAAATGCATTGCTGAATGGTCTGTTTGTTTTTTTTTTAATTTATATTTACTATGAGTGCACGTAAATATGTATAATGACTTGGAGGCAGTAATATTTTTTTCTAATACATATTTAGACTTTCCATGTATGGCTGATGTAACATTAACACGTTCGCCCCCGGTACTGTTTCACTATATCCTAATACTACACCGATCGAAATTTTCTTATTAGAACTCCTATCCCAGTGACACGCATGTGTGACCGCGTGAATTGGGCAGCACACCGTGTGCCAAAGCAGCCCTATTTAGGGAGGCACTGCTTTCCTCGCTCAGCCGAGGGAGGAGCTAGAAAAGGTGCTCTAAAAAAATGCTTGTTCCATTCTAACTAGGGAGGTAGTAACCACGGCTGCCTATGCATCCCATTTGTTGTGGTCGAAACGTAAAAGATAGAACAGTAAAAATACCTAAAGTAACCAACCTTGTTTTTGGTTCATGGAATGTGCGCACCTTACTCGACCGTGATGGCAACTCTTGTCCGGAGCGCAAAACTGCTGTAGTGGCACGTGAACTGCGTCGCTACAATGTTGACGTAGCTGCAATCAGCGAAACGCATCTCGCTGACGAAGGAGAATTGGTGGAGCATGGTGGCGGGTACACATTTTACTGGAAGGGTGCTCCGTCGCATGTACCCAGGCGCTCGGGTGTAGGGTTTGCGGTCAAAACGGAATTTGCAAGGCGTCTAGAGGAATGTCCAGTTTACACCTCAGATCGTGTCATCACGCTGCGACTACATCTGGAACACAACAACTTTCTGAATGTCATTAGCATATATGCGCCAACTCTGGACAAAAGTGATGATATTAAAGATCAATTCTATGAAGAACTTACGCAAACATTGTCCAAAATAAGACCTCGCGAACAAATACTGCTACTGGGCGATTTCAATGCTAGAGTTGGTCGTGACTACGATGCTTGGCCAAATGTTCTCGGAAGGCATGGAATCGGGAATATCAATAGCAATGGACAACTGTTGCTCAGCCTATGTGCACAGTTTGATCTGTCCATCACCAACACCTTTTTTTTTTTTTTTTCGACTTCCAGTGAAGTACAAAGCTACTTGGATGCATCCACGGTCAAAACACTGGCATCTCATTGATTTTGCTATTGTGCGACGGCGAGACATTGGCCAAGTCAAAGTTACTCGCGTCATGCGCAGTGCTAATTGTTGGACTGACCACAGGCTTGTACTGACCAGATTGAGCATGTGCCTTCGTCGCCCTCGTAGGCGTAATTTTGTAAAGCCTATACGCATAAATACGGAAAATCTCCAGTGCGTCTCGGTGAAAGAGGCATATGCTCAAGCTTTGTGTGATGTTCTGTCTTCGTTTGACGAGGGAGCTGAGAGCCTTGAAACTTCCTGGCAAACGCTGTCTGCACATCTCATCGAAGTAAGTACTCGGGTTTTGGGTATGAAAGCCCATAAGCGTGAGGACTGGTTCGATGAGAATGACGTGGTATTCACTGAAGCACTCAATAAGCACAGGGAGCTTCTCAGAAAGCGGGACACGGGGGGCGGTCAAGTCGGTGTATTAGAGAGCATAAAAGAGAGTAGCGCTGAGATTAGGAGGCTAACTAGGGATACTAAAAATAAGTGGTGGCAAGATAAGTCCCGTCATTTGCAATGGCTGTCGGACACCAACCAGCTGGGAGCTTTTTATGACGAAGTCCGTAAACTGACTCGGCCAGTAGGCCATAGCTCTGTCCCTTTGAGGTCTGTAGAAGGCGTGCCACTTACCAGCAGGGAGGGCATAATGAATCGTTGGGTACAACATTTTAGTCACTTACTTAACGTGGATCGATTAGCAGATCTCGAGTCTATTAACTCACTTCCGGATATGCCGCTAAGATCAGACCTCGTGGATCCTCTTACACTTGATGAGACTGTAGTTGCTATCAAGCAATTGAAGAACAAAAAGGCAGTCGGTATTGATAACATCTGTGGGGAGTTACTAAAATACGCAGGGACTGACCTACATAACACCTTGTGGAAGTTATTTGTGCGCATGTGGGAGGAGGAACGAGTGCCTGAAAGTTTCAAAATATCTCGCATTTGCTCACTGTACAAAAATAAAGGAGACCGGTCTGATTGTAACTCCTTCCGGGGCATATCCTTGTTATCCACTCCAGGGAAGATATTCGCGAGAATACTTTTAAACCGCCTGCTGCCTTTATCTGAAATAATATTGCCTGAGACCCAGTTTGGCTTTCGACCTGACCGAGGGACCTGTGAGGCCATTTTCTCAGTCCGACAATTGCTTGAAAAAAGCAGAGAGCAGCACCAACCCATGTTCTTATGTTTTGTCGATCTAGAGAAGGCATTCGATAGTGTTCCTCGGGAAGCGCTCTGGATAGTACTGGCGAAATTAGGATGCCCTGACAAGTTTATCAGGTTACTGCGGCTGTTGCACGACGATATGAAGTGCTGTGTTATCGTTGACAGTGAACAGTCTGAACGTTTTCCTGTTACGTGCGGTGTCAAGCAGGGTTGTGTTCTAGCACCAACCCTGTTTGCGCTGTATTTTGCAGTTGTGGTTCGAGAGGCCTTGAGAGATTTGTCTGATGGTATCAGCATCCGCTTCCGCATGGATGGAGGGCTTTTTAACATCTCTAGGTTTAAGTCCCGTACAAAAGTCTCCCACGCAGTCATGACGGAAATCATGTATGCGGACGACCTATGCTTTGTTTCCAATTCAGCGGAGGGGTTGCAGAGGTTAGTGTCTTCTCTAAATGCTGCGTGCACTACTTTTGGGCTTAAAATAAACGTCAAGAAGACTGAAATCATGGCCAACGTGGATGTCTTAGACAATGCGCCAACTGTTAGTGTAGGCATCGGAGGGGATAAGATGAATCAAGTGGAGAAGTTTAGATACCTTGGCAGTACAATAGCATCCAAGTGTGAGTTGGACGCCGAAATTAATTGCAGAATAGGTGCTGCAGCGGCAGCTTTCGGCAGACTGCGACTTAAGGTGTTCCGGTCTCACGACCTTAAATTATCCACTAAGATAAGTGTGTACATGGCGGTAGTGCTTCCGAATCTCCTGTATTCTTCTGAGACCTGGGTCCTTTATCGCAAGCAGATACGTACACTAGACAGGTTTCATCTCAAGTGCCTTCGTGACATCATGAACATCAGATGGTCGGACCGCATTAGGAATACAATTGTCCTGAAACGTGCTAATGTTGGAGGCATTGAGATGTATCTGATGAGGCGGCAGCTGCGGTGGTGTGGGCACATGGTTCGCATGTCGGAAGATAGATTGGCGAAGCGCATCTTCTATTCAGAACTCCAGAATGGAAAGCGTAACAGCGGTGGCCAATACTTGCGCTATAAGGACGTTCTGAAACGACATATGAAGCGATGCAGATTAGAGCCATTAGAATGGGAGGAGAAAGCAGCACAACGATCTGAGTGGCGACGGCTTATTCATGACAAAGTCGGTATTTTTGAGCTCGAGCGTCGTGATGAGCTTGACAAAAAGCGCGATGCACTCAAGGCTCGTTCAACAGCTGCCGTATCATATAATTATGTTGGTGGTGTGCTGACATGTCCAAAATGCGCACGTACCTTTGGTGCAAAAGTAGGATATGTGAGCCATCAAAGGGCACACCACAGAATGGAACAGCTACATTCTACTTGTTAATTTAGTTCCGGAGGAAAACAGTCGCTGTGGCCGAAACCGGTCAGGACATCATCATCATCATCATCACTCCTATGCCGGCGACACAACACTTGTGTCAAAAATGTTCGTATTTCGATGCGACTGGCATAGGAGTAAGAACTTGATTTATGCTAGTGGCACTAGAGTACGGTAATTTAGATCACGTATGTGTGTCACTGGCATAGGAGTCAGAATTTTTTGATCACAGACGCTGTGTCACCGGCGTCGAACGTGTTAATGCTACTTCAGCATCATAATGTGGCATCAGGCATCAACCTAGGTGCTAAAATAATGGTGTGGCGAAGAGGTTAAAACTCTAAAATCAGGTAAAGATATTTGCATTTGCAGGTTATTGTGAAACTCACCAGTCATTTTGGAAGACGGTGTGTCTGTATATACCTAAGCATTTGTATTAACCTTTTACCCTTTTTCACTATGTTCACAGTTTTAACAAAGAGAGTATAAATTATTCTCGGATTTTAATTATAAAAAAAATACTTAAGTGTTATTATGAAATAAACATGTCATCTCCTCTGTCTTTTCAAGGCTGATGCTCGTGTATAACGATATGATTATCTAAGGATATTGACTCAAAGGATCACTAAGACGGATACTTTAGATGTTTACTAGACATTATCGATTAGAACACAACGTACGACACACCACCGTTATTTGCATCGTTAATCGCTCGCGCTTCCGCTCATAATCCCGCTCGCTCCCACAACTTGAACCGCGCACACGCATGCCTATTACTCCCATTGTCGCCGACTGAGTTTCCGACGTGTCTGACGTCAGAAGGTCCTTTCCCGCCCTGAATGTGAATAGGCCCTTAAAAACGGCGCTGACTCCGTTTTTTCCGTTTAAACTTTTCTTTTTTCCACCCTGAATAAATTAAGGGGAATCTGTGTCGTAATTTTTTCATTCAATCACGCGGACGCTGAACGTGGTGATTAATTTGTGAAATAAGTAGGGTTAGTGCAGTCGGTATCAAAGATATCATTACGGTTTAAGTGCCATAAATATTACACGACCTTAATGTCAAGGCAATAAATTCGTGTAAATATATTTTTGGCACATAAACCGTAATTATATCTTTGACGTCGACTACAAGATTAAAGCGACAGTATCTCACGGCGATAAAGACTATCCGTCTCTCTTTTATTAAAATAGTAAAAGACGGGAAGTCAAATTATTAGCTAATTGTATCTCAAGCTCAATGGTTCTCAAAAGTATCTGGACATATCAAACTTTACTTGAAACCCTTATGATTTTTTTCGCATAAAAGTCATTTAACGTGGTTAATTACAAACCCCTTATTCATAAACGTCTCCTTAACAAGCCGCTTAATATTGTTCCCTTTCGGTCTTATAGACATATTGATAAGACCGAAAGCGACAAATAATACTTAGCGGCTTGTTAATTTAGGAGACGTTATGAATAAGGGCGTAAATAGTTACCTACTTATTAAGTGTTTAGAATTTATAAAATACAAAGAATTTAAAAACGGTGTCGGTCCAAAGAACCCTGTAAATATTTTAACAATCTTTCATAATTCTGTAACTCCCACGCCTCGGTCGGAAACATCTAAAACCTTTTTGCAGTTCTTATTTATATGGAAATTTCTGCTTTTCTGAAGCATGGACAACAGACGATCTGACTAAGCTTCTATTTGCTTATTTTAAATAGCAACAGATCAAATTCGCAAATGGCACCTATTAAGTAAAAGTGTGTTTTATCCCTTATCGTCACTTTGGAAATTTTATTTGTTGGAAACAGACAAATGATTGGCTTATTTATGTTTAAATTGAAGAAATCAAATTCGCAATTCATAGTGGTGCCTATTTGTTAAAATTTGTTTTATTTTGTGTACCTCTATGTATAATCGTTTGTTTGAAACATGTTTTATTTTTCGTTAAGGTGTGCAATAAAGAGTATTCTATCTATCTATTTGGCCTGGCCTACTACCGTGAAAATCGAAATTCGTAAATTTCGAGGATTCTTCTCTTTACTCAAACGAAGGCGTCATTACAGTGAGAGAGACAAATCCTCGGAATTTACGAATTTTGTTTTTCGCGGTATGGCCGCTGTTCAGATATTTGTGAGTACCCAGGCAGCTCAAATATACACCGTGTTTTTATTGATTTTCGTTAAATTGAAGGGAAGCTTGTTTAGGTCAAAAATAATCAATTTGTCTAAAAAACTAGTGTCTTAACTCTTACTGTTATTGAGTTATTAAAAAATTAAGTTTAATGACTGAACAAGTGTATTGCAACCTTTATTACATCCTAATGTTACTTATTTTGACATGTGCCGTCAGCAGCCCTCAGTCGCCTGAGATCTTATTCTTAAGGTTCTCTCACACTTGCCATTACAATTATTATGTATGAAAACGAAAAAAAAAATGTTTTTTACGAAATTAACAAAAGCCGATATACCAGGCAACTTCTATTAATGTCCCAAGTAACCTGGCTAATTTAACGGAAATCAATAAAAACACGGTGTATTTGATGGCGATTGTACTTTTCAATGAAAGTAGACTGAAGCGACGATAGCGTTATCAATAACGGTTATTTCAAAGGAAATATATGCGGGTATAAAACAAGCATAATGTGCGGCAAAGCTTTGAAATGTGAAAGAAGTATGATGGATGTATCACAAATTACAATCGTTATGTATTGTTTGGCGTTTTATTGAATTAGGTGTGTTTTATGAGAATGTTTTATAATTATATTAACAAAATATGATCACGGCTATTGTTTTGACGTAATTGAATATGTATATAAAAATGATAGATGCTTTTTCCTAGGTCTTTTTGTGTTTCCAGAGTTGTGATTACAAAGGCGAACTTATCCCTATAAGGGATCTCTTCCAGCTAACCTTAGAGTGATTGAGTTGGAGAGTAAGATGATAGGATATACAAACGTACGGTGTACAACAAAAACATACAATTTTATATGTCGTATGGGTACCAACGACAGAAAGTTCAAACTTTTACCAAAGTTCACTAACATTTAATATAATTATTAATTAATTAGCTGGGTAGGCAACTTGAAAAACACTATATCACCTAATCCTTAGATAGATCTATAATGAAATAATAACAAATTTTCCCCCTTAGTAACAATATTCCCTAAAGCTCTGTAAATCAAGTCTCCAGTTAGGCAGGCTTACCCTCATCAATTTAATACTTCACATTTAAGTATATGTAATATAGTACATAGGTACGCTAGTACTTCTGTACTAAAAGTGTACAGTTGCCATCAGCAATATCCAAGCGGCCAGGATGGTCACAAATAAATAAATAAATATCTTGAGACGTATTACACAAATCGACCTAGCCCCACGGTAAGCTCAATTAAGGCTTGTGATGTGGGTACCAGGCGACGATATAGGTATATACATATAGATACTTAAATACATATCTATATATATCTATTAAAAATAAATTTCGCTCATGTTCAGATATTTTTGAACACCTTAGACCAATGTCGTGGTCAGGCTATTTAACTTCCGGCTGCAATTCCTGGTTCAGTATGACGCAAGTATATTTTCGACGCATGCTTTGGTAGTGCACCGTACTGATATAGTACGGTACGTTATCATCTGTCAATGTCTCAGGCAATATCAGCGAGCATCACAGGGCGCAGGATGGATGGAAGGATTAATAATTATCAATTCAGTCTTTCATCAAAAAGCTATTCACTGGATTTAAATGTAATACACTTAAAATGCTTCTGTTTTGTCCATTCGAAGCAATCTCTGAAATCGAATTCTAATTCTATTGTCGACTGAATTCATTGCGTAACGATACTGCTTTCCTCACCCACTCACAAAATAAAATAATACTTGTATCTGCAAATGTACATAATACCACTCGTACTGAATTCTAATATCATCTTGCTATGGGTAAGTTGTATTTTGGCGCCATTTTTAGTTTAAGAGCTTTATTTATAATTCCAAGCACATTTTGCTATCATCTATCATTGTAAAATACGGTTTTCCGTGTTCTTCCGACTAACGTCACAGTCAAGTGAAACCTTAAAATCAAGGTATTAAGACTCACTTTTAACCGTCGGATAAGTATCAAAACATGATTCCTGCAGTGCGTCGAATGCAGTAGAAAACGAAATTTTGTAAAGATATTGCGATTTATTTTGTTCCAAACAAGATTGTTTCTGGCTTTACAATACATGTTACTGGCAATGTTACATTCTGATCTTGACAGCTCGTTAGAAGTTTTCTCGGTAACATATGACCATACCTGGGATAACTGGGGGCAAGTTATAGGGATTTGATATCGATTAAAAAGATGTCGATATAATTATTATAAAATATGTGCTTATTGAACATTCTCGATTACAGTACAGAGGTTCGATGTCACATCTGATATCGGGCCTCTTGTATGCAGATGTTATTTTAATCAAAATGACAATTTAAATATTAATATTTTAATATTAATTGTATATTTTGAAAATTATTTTAAAATAAACGCGTAACTACCCGTTTAAAATTATTTTTTATTTTAATTGAAGAGTAAGTACCTAATATTTATTTATGCCGAATAACATTTTGATGTTGTCATTTACAGTAACATCGATATATTTTTAGTCGATAAAATATTTTGCTACATCACTTTCGTATAAATGCCCCGAGTTGTCCCAGGTATGCATATGACGCAGAATTGGTAAAGTTTGATTCGCAGAAAAGTTTGTTTAGAATGAAATTAGCGACGCCAACGTAGCTAGACTTGCTTACTAGATGTAGCGTATGAGCCCGCGATTACAATTTTATAGATATTTAATTAATATAACTTACTCTGGCCAACCAAGCTGTCAGTAGAAAAAAGGTGGTACCGACGTAAAAAAAGGAGATTCTCAATTCGACAGTTTGTCGTTTTTATGCTTGATACCTCAGAACTTTCGACTGGGTGGACCGATTACAGAATTTAATTAAAAAGAGTCTTTAGTACCTGTACGGTTAGCACATGAAGTATTGGGTGTATTTTAGCTGTCTCTATGTACTTTACGATTTACGAGACACATAAAGTACACCAATATACTTTATATTGAACTTAATTGAAAACTTAAATAACCAGTAATCTCCTATTACCCTCCGAATACCGTATTTTTCTGTGTGTACTTTATTTTTTCATCCAATAAACAGTTAAAACCGACATATAGAAATATAAAATAATTTATTCTTGACACACAGTAAAAAGGACAAAGCAGATATGACAGTACCTACACAAAATAAAGAAAATATATTGTATAAAATATAATATGTTGTGTAAAATATCTCAAAATAAATTCTGTTATCCCTAGGGTTGTAGTTCAACCGTTCGTCTTGATATCACTTTGTTTTAGAATAATACTTTTTGACTTACTACATATATACTACTATTTGCGTATACTATACTAAATAGGTACCTTTTTCATACAAGTGTCTATAAGCGTACACCACTACTTGTAAGGTCTAACGTATATATTATGTCCATTCAAGGTTATCTAATGAAAGGGCTATGCTAATCGAAGCCGGTCGAAGGATCGAACTATAAAAGGGGAGGTGATTCGCCATTAATATCAAGGCTGTATTGCCCATATAGTTGTATTAGTTCGAAATCCGACAATGTTCCATGAAATCTATAGCTTAAAATGGTCTTTATTTAGAATATCCCATTAATTTTTAGTTCTCTAATCTAGTATTTACACATTTTCATCAGTCATCACACTTGCTATCTAAGCCATTGCTTGCATGCATAGCGGGAGTATTAGAAAAGTGAAATTCCCTTCAAAAAAATATTTTGTCTTCTAACTTATTTTTTTGTCCGCAACTGTGATGAAAACTATGTCTTTTTTTCAAAATGTTGAAAAAAAACATTTGTTTTTTTTTCTATTTAGATCCCTATGACTGTCAGTATTGCTTTTTCATCAGGATCATAATTGGATCGAAGCCCGAAACCGTGCTCTTACCATGAGCTGCCGTCGTGAATTTAACGAAATCGATAGCGTAATTTACTTTTTATTCCTCTCGCTCGTATAATTTTTTTTTATTAGCCTGGTTTAGTGTAGTGTAGTGGTTTAGTGTGGCAAAGGCCTTCCCTCTTTTCCTCCTTCGGTATCAATATGCGAGTATGAATAAGAAAGACAGTATCGACTGTGTTAAGGCCTTCACACACGTAGCGATAGTATATCAAACACGACAAATATACCAAAATATATGATTTTTGGGGTAGTGAAATCTGCATTTATGAATAAATATGACAATGTTCAAATTTGAAATTGATAAAAGCGCAACAGAACTACGTAATATTGGAGTAGCGATGTGTAGCAAGGTATCTTAAATTACTATTAAGATACTGCTGGGAGCTTAGACAAGTTGTCAATCGCTAACGCTTAATCGTGAATTGTAAACTAAAGGCAGCTAACTTTGTCGCACTAATATGAAAGAGTGACAATGAGGGAAATCTACGATACGCTACTAAGCGTTAGCGATTGGCAACTTGGCATCCTGAGAAGATATTACTTAAGGTATATTAATATATCTTATTACTACACCTGTGGCGTCCATTAACCGATTCGTTGCCTGTTCCATTTTCAAAAACTTTTAATTTTTTCATGATACGCCAAGCGTGCCTTACGCCAGTTACGCCATAGAATATGATGACACGCCTATCGTGTCATACGCCATTCGCTAAAAACATTCATAACACGACTGGCGTGTTATCCGCACTGAAACGGTTAAACTCACTGTGGTAACTCATGGTAAGCTTACAGGTAGGAGTATTTCTTTAGCGAAACCGAAAGTCCCCAAAGCTCCTAGGAGCAAGGTTAACGAGATGACGTCAGAGCCCTGCCCACGCGGCCTGCGATTTATAACGGTTGTTTTAATGCTCGGTTATATCATAATGACAGTTATGGTATAATAGGTTAATGCTCTTCTATAAATAAAATAATGAATACTCCTCGTTTTTAGAATTATAACTATCGCGAGACCCGTTAAGAGAGTGCTCCGGACGAGGACCCTCTTAATGATTCGAAATATATCGAGCAATCATCGATTAAATTACGTGAATAACCCGTTTCGACAATATTTTAATACGTTTGAGTCTCACGTTAGTTACAGATAGCATGACACCTTTAATTGCCAGATAGGCTTGTGGTATAGTCTCCTCCACCACGATTTTGCAGCAGTGTTATTCACTAAGGAAACCGCCTTGCTGTCAACAGCCGCTCGCTGTGTATCAGCGCTGCCGCAGCGCTGATACACAGCGTCGAGCCTTAAAAATGGTATTCACTAATGTACTTTAAACGACACTAGTGCTCAGCGACGAATGCGGCGTGAGCTGGAACTACACTGCGTCGAGAGTTTGACGTTTAATGTACGAACTTCGTATTCTCTAACGAAAAACAGCGACGAACTCGCCCACAACTTCGCTCGCAGCCTCTATTCCTAATGTCAAATAAAACAGCTACGATTGTAGACAAGGCTGTCTCGACGTCGAGCTCGTTGACGAACGCAGCGTCGAATGTGTGAATAAGAGAATAGCATAGCTGAGAGACGCTGGATGCAGGTCGCCTCCAACCGGTCTATGTGGAGGTCCAAAGGGCAAGCCTATGTTCAACAGTGGACATCTTACGGCTGAAATTATGATAATGATGATAGCCTCCTCAATTCAACTGTAGAAGCACGTAGCTTGTGTCAATGTTGTGAAAAGTGGCGGCACTGCTGGCGTGCTGGCCAATAAAATGTTTATGTTCAAAGTGCACTCATAAAGTACAGATGCAGTGCATAATCTTTTGCCGTCGTATTTTCACGAAATTTTTGATTTTTTATTGCTGTGGTAGGTAATAAAATATAGCGTTCACTCTTATCAAGAATGAATAGGAATCTGGAAACAAAAAAAGAGGCTTTACATTTTCACGTTTTGGGACATTTTGAGAAATGTGGTGGACCTTGCTCAGCATTATTGATCAGCCTACCAATTTTTATCAATTTCGAAGACATAATTCAAATGCAAAAACTTTTTGAGAATTGCTCGCAAAGTATAGAGAGTTGAGGCTAAATTATGAATTAATGATAACATTAAATGGCAAAGGATTATTCACTAGCAAAAAACCTATTCGCCTGTTGTGTGTTCTATTATTTATGCTCAGAATTTACAATACTGTATGAGGCTTACTAGTAATGGACTAATAACTTGAAAGAGTAGTAGTAATCCAATTAATTTTCCCTCAACTGCATCGCGTAAAAATACAACTTTTACGATCAAGTGTGATGAAAAACATGTCGCCTCTGCCATTCCCCGCTCACCGTCCGTTACCAATTATGTGACATGATGGCAGAATTGGCAGACAAAATGTATCTATGTCCTTCATTCGCTTGTTCTTTCGATTGAAGTTCAAGCAACAAGTGTCCTTGATTATATCTTTATCTCCAGTCATTGTCGTTCGTTTCTGTACTATCCATTTCTCCCATCAGCTGCTATCATTCACAGCCTTTCCTTGATCTTACTGTTTTTCCTCACATTTCACACTTTCCCCTCTTTCAGAAAACCATATTTCCTTTTCTTACCAACGCAAATGTCACAGAATAGAAATAAAAAATGATTTAGTCGTTACACACAGACAAAGGAAAAAGGACTTACTAGATATGACATACAGAAAAGGTGCCTCGAAATGAATCTGAACATGTTGGTGGCGTCAGCCAGCGCTGATCTTCCGATGAGACCATCAAGTGAAAGACTCACGCCGGCAACATGACATAACATACAACACAACACATAACAATATATATAAACTAGTACATAATCATAAACAAATGACAAACATATTTCAACGACATTTAGAAATAGTAGCAATTGGTTAAGTATTTTGAAGCTCTAATTCACCACACACGCAAAGGAGTTAGATATGGGTTGACCTTTTCAACTATGGGTGCTATTCAGACTATTCATACCCATTATACCCATATACACCAAAAATCCGATACGCTGAAGCCTTACAACATCAAACTGAAACCGAACCATTGTTCCATTTCCATTACGTAATGTTTAGGCAATTTCTCTTTCGCTATGCAAATCAGAGCCACCGTGAAGTGTGACATGCAAAATAACCATGTGCACTTAGAAAGTGCCAGTGCTTCTGTAGTTTTTTTTATGGCGATTTAGTAGGGTTAAGAGAGCGTTAAATCAGCCTGCCTGTGATGGTATTTATCGTGCCATCTCGGTAGGTAATTGGTGTGTTTAGCTGTATTATATTGTCGAAAATATTTTTTTGGGTGACTTTTAAGTTTTTCCTTATATGTTTCCTATAAAATGGTATTATGAAAGCATACAAACATCCGCCGCCCCAATATTACGAGATTCTATTGTGCATTTTTATCAGCTTGAAATTGGAACAAAGAGCCGAGATTTAACCACCCCGAAAAGGTTAAATAACACTGTAATATTACACTATTAACACGGTAATATTACACTGTAGTAGCGAAGTGTCAGTCACTACCCGCGACATGTTTAGGACAGCCTAGGTCTTCATTATCATTATCAAACACTGCATTGAGCCCGCGTTCAGTCCTGAGATCTAGGCGAACGTGTGTGTAACCGTTTAATTATATTAAAAGTTATTAAGTTTAAATTCAATTAAGTGTAATCAAGCTTATATTTCAAAAGATTCTTCTTAGTTCTTTCCCACCACTTGACCGATCCACCATCTTTGTGATCTTTAACAATAATGTTGCGCAAGACAACTGCAATTCATTACTTGCTGTTTAGCCGCCTCGGACCTTAACCTCTGTTGCTTCATATGACCTCTCGACCTGATGGCTTGTTGATTAAAATTGCACTTATTGTTGGTAACAGATTGAGACATCATTGTGAGGTATGTAATGGTGATGTGTGATGATGATGTCAAAGTGAAAACATATGTTCTGATAAAGACTGCTTTGATGTTGACTGAAAAGGTGGATGAGGTTACTCTATTGAAATCTACTCCGTCATACAAATGTTGTAGCTAATCGTGGACTATCAAGGTAGCCTGGATGCAAGTACCTGCTGGTGATAGTGGTGACGTATGACTGGTCAAAAATGTAAAAAAGGGAGCTTTCGATTTTATCTCGTTTGATGGACTACGAGTATAAAAAAACCCAAATACTTTCGGTGGTTGAATATAAAAAAATTGAGGTGGAGGTGGAGGTTCTCAATTTGACTTTTCTGTATGTGAGGTGCATTTAGACCAACCGAGCATTCGCTTATTCTATCCCCCACTCTACGAAATCAACGAATTTCGACGAATCACGTTTTGTGTAACGAACTAAATTCGTAGAGTGGGGGATAGAATGAGCGAATGCTCGTTTGGTCTAATGCACCTTTACTCGATACCTCCGAGAATAGTGAAACGATTTTCAACTTTTTTTCTAATCGAACACGTATAGCCCCGAGATGGTCCCGTTGGCACAACGTCGAGGTCTAGATTTGAGAGAAATAAATACGAGTAGAAGTTGGATTTTTTTTATTTGGTTATTTTATAATATTTGCAAGTATTCATCGTGACATTAATATCTGTGTCACGCCATAGATATTAAGAGACTAGTAGCGTGAATAGCCGAATGATAGCCACAATCAACATTTTAATTACCTAACTCTACGTAGGTTTTGTTTATAACTTTTTATTATCGAACGCAATACAACACTATCTTGTTAGACCCACTAGAAGGTTATATCGTAGGCCATTCAGTGGGCGACACAAAGGACATATAAATAGCATTACAGTTCCGTTTGGTAACAAATATGAGTGTCAATAACCGAGCTTCAGTACAAAATCGATAGGACGTTTTCTTACTCTTTTTATTGGGATATACGTCTTA
>JALPQI010017369.1:0-23929 GCA_025490895.1 Thaumatotibia leucotreta
GTTTTTTATAAGAATTCTTATTTTTGAGACTTGATTGTCTGTTAAGAAGACCGATTGCGACATTGAAGGAATTCGTCAAGTGTTTCAAACACTATCACAGTTACTGCCAGATGTTGAAAATGTCAATACCGATAACTTACATGAGAAGATTTCTCACTTATGCAAGAGAATATATTATTATTCGTTATTTAATAATAGACAGCAATTGGAAAAAGATCCAGCGATCAAAATCTCGTATGTTAAAAAAATACAGTGATTGCCTGAACAGCATTGAAGTCTGTAATCTATCGAATGAAAATGTAGATAGTACCGTGCACCTAGCAGAGTGCCTGCCGGGTAGTGATTGTTCTTCAACGAGTGGCCATAATTTTAGAAAGGATTTCATGGACTGCAGCAAAAGGTCCAAACGGCGCAGATTAGTGGAGCTAGCTAAGGTAGATCATCGATAAACTCTTGCTTAGTGAATCCAGTCAATCTCACATCAATTCTGTGGATGAAGTGTTATCTTTTATAAATAAGGCAAAGTTGAGTAATCATCAGTATAATTTGATGAAAAAAAATTATTAATATGAAGTTTCCGAATGCGTTACCATCCTATCAACAAAATTTGGAGGCTAAGAAGCTGTGTTATCCATCAGTGAGTTACGTATATGTTACGGAATCATCTGCCGAAATATAATTACAATATTTTTGGACCATACAACATGCAGAATACTAGAATCACGAAAAAATGTTGTAAAAAATATTGATCTCACTAACGAGTTTGTTTAAATAGAGAAATGGGGGTTTGATGGGAGTACCGGGCATAGCGAATATAAGCAATCATGTATGCAGTAAATTTGTTATAACTAGTTATGAATTATTACAAGTCATAAGGAGAGATGTTCATTAGTCGACACGTAGATTCTATATTTTAATTGTATACACTAATTTAATTACAGGTAGAACTATTTAAAATGTAATAAGATAATCATTCTGGACAGTAATTCGTTTAAATTAGATGTAATTAGTTTAAATATATAATTGTAATTATTACTTTATTTTTATTTTCTTACCGATATAATTTAAGTGCTCTAGTACTGTTACTGTTACAAACTATAGTTCTATAAACCTAATAAAATATCGTTATAGTACTATAGTTTGTTTATTTAACTGTAATTTACTATAATATTTCATAATTACATGCTTTGGCATGCATTAATGCAGCTGTTAACTGCGCGTAATGCCTATGACCGCCCTTCTTAGGGCGCGGGACCACAGTGCACAGCAGGAACCATATCTATGAAGTTATAAGTTATAACTCTAATTGTAAGAAAATCCTTACTACATTTTTTGACATGGTTCTAGAGTGCCCTAGGGCTCCAATTGACAACGTTTCAAAAATTTCGATGTCCTTAAATCGAAAACCATTTCGAGATATACGCATGTAGATCACAAAAATATGTTTTTTAATTTTTTTTGCAATATTTTAGTTAACAATCTTAAAAATAGTTTAAAGGGGAAGTGACGTCACATAGCTGATTCAGAGCTGCCACTATAATAAAAAAATCTTGTTTTTGGAATGTCACTTGTGTTTGGCAGTGACATTTGACACTTGTTACCGTTTTTCGTCGTTTTCTTATGTGTATGAAACATAACTTGTGACGTCATTTAGCTGATTCTTGACGTTTGTAACTTACGCTCTTTCTGCTCGAAGTAGTAATAAAAAGGGATTTGCGCACTATAATAGCAATTTTTTTTAAAAACAAAAAAATACGTGTATCTTTTACTATTGTACTATTGAGTTCTTTCAAAACAGACAATAAAAACTAGCACTAAAAATATGAAATGTTGTCAATTGATTCAGTGTACAGTCAGGGGCATAAATATACATATATACAATTTTAGACCTTATGCTCCAGACATAAGTAAAAAAGTGTATACATATTTTTACCCTTGACTGTACATATTATTTTTTCTATGTATTGAAGTATATGTCGTCATCCAGAAGAAAAAATCGTGCTAACCATACGACGCTTGCGACAACCACGTAGACCTCGCTGAATTCCTACGTTTTCAAGGTCTTTTAGAGGTATTAACACAGGAAGTTTATTGTTGGTTTGTTCATTTGTATAGTTTTCGTTCCGTGTATAATTCTGCAATAGTCGGCGGGTGTAATCAATTGTAAAATGTTATAGAACGATCTAAAACGATAATTTGAAATCACGAACTGTGTTCAACTTGGAACCAGTAATTCAAAGTCTTTTCCGAGCCCTTTTCAGACACGTGGTCAGCAGAAAACATGTTATGTTATAAACATGAAGTATGATTAGACTAGCTACATAAATGCTACATTATGTTTATTTTATGTGTTTGTTACGGTGGAACGTAATTGATTAAAGGAGGACGGGCAAAAATGTATGGACCCTGGCCTAATAGCCAATAACAACAAACTATATAATATATTTTTGGAAAGGTTGTTTTGTACTCTACAATTTTTGTTTAAGCAGAGACGGTCTAACAGCTGTGAGAAAAAAGTTATAGGTAAAATAATCATTTAGCAATGAGACATTTATTTCGTAATATTCACCTTTGAATAAATAAATAAAATAAAATATATAAATATCTTGGGACATCTTACACAAATCAACCTAGTCCCACGGTAAGCTCAATTAAGGCTTGTGTTGTGGGTACCAGGCGACGATATATATAATAGATAGATACGTATAGATACTTAGATACATACACAGCCATGACCAAGGAACAAACATTTGTGATAAATAAATACACAAAGAATGCCCTCGCCGGGATTCGAACCCGGAACCTCCAGCTTCGTAGGCAGGGTCACTACCAACTAGGCTACAGAGGCTGACAACATACAATGATCCTTAAATGTACTTTTATATACATATACCTACAGAATATCTTACGGGACTACGACACATTTGCGGAAATTAAATACTACAAATTTAAGACTTATTAGGAACGAGTAATAATGACTGTCACTAACTGTCAATCACGAACACTTGCGATAGTTAAATACTCTGAAACTCCCAGTTTTTAAGTGCTTTTAAGTTTCTTCACACACATATTTGGAAGTTCCTGCCATAGTAAAAGTTACGGAGCTTAACATAAGCTATCCAGAGACTATCGTTTGTCGTTATTGGTTAATAGGCCAATTTGCCCACTCTCCTTTAAATGAATAAAATTGTCAGTTTATAATAATTTCAATGGTTGTTCAAAAGTTGGCATAATACCATCCCCATATAAAATTACCCCATGTCAAATAAATTTTAATTATTTTCGCCAGCTGTCAGTAAGACTGATGCCCTATCCGGTTTTGAAGCGTCACTTTTCGAAGCTAGTTCGCCTTCTATGTTTTTATCGTTCGCAGGTTAAATATTAAAGTGCATGCAGACCAAAAGAGCATTCGCTGTTCTATTTCCCTACTCTACGAAATTCGATCGTTACACGAAACGTGATTCGTTGATTTCGTAGAGTGGGGGATAGAACAGCGAATGCTCTTTTGGTCTGCATGCACCTTTAGACGTTATATAACAAAGAAAATATAACGAAGTTTACCAACATGGGATTTAAACCTCAGCTTTCGCGACAGATGCCTAAACCACTCGGCCACTCCAAAAAAAATACAACTCAAAAATATTTAATAAAACAATTTAAGTTGTTCCACAAAATATGTAATTCCCCTTTAGCGCAATGGAATAACCGTGCAAAGGCATCTTTGACAATAACGTTTTTGATAGCCGAAATTTGACAGAAACCACCGATATTCTCTGAAATCACACTTTTTAAGGTTAAGGTTTAAGAATTTATTTCTCCAAAAAGAATATTACATTCACTTAACTTAGAGAAATACAGAACAGTCTTAACTAATACATATAAAGTGTATGAATACAAAGTAAAACTTGATCAAAACAATCAAATTAATATTCTATGAATGTGGGTACAGTGTTCGACGGTACTAACTGATAAGTTACCAGTGCGCTGGCACTGTGATTTTAACTTCAAGTGCGAGGGCAGGTGTAGACCACCATCCAGCGTAACGTGACCGAGAAGTTGATGCGCTGAAGCGTTATTTATATAATGGTCGGTTCATACAGTCGGCCATTCCGCGACGCTCGGGAAGCAATTAGAACTACAACTGCAGCTGTGCATTGCATGTGAGGTTTTATTACGTATCGAGTTTTGTATTGCCATGGGCAAGTAGACGATGGCCATTACAATAGCAATGTATTATTTTTTATTTTAACGTGTGTTCATTCTTTGATTTTAGTAAAATTGTTTGATTTGGTATATTTATGTATTATTATGGTCGAGTTATAATATTTATTTGAATATCAGATATATATTAGTGTAACTATGATAATTGACAATGATAATAATTTTTAATACATTATTATTTTGAATTATTTTGTGTTTTCCACGATCCTCAACCTAATTGAGGGAAACATAATTATTAATATTATTATTTATATTTTATAGGTAATTAATGATAATGGTATTTAATACTTACATTTGTTTAGGTCTGCTGCTATGTGCGTTTTTAATGTTTTATGTATTTTTATCCCAGATTTAGAATTATAAAAGTTCAGAGTAGGTATTTAAAAAATGTGCTTTCAGCAGTTTTTTGTAGATATTAAAGGATTTACTTTCTTTGATTTGGTTAGGTAACATGTTATATAATTGCGCACCCTCGTACATTATGTTTCTTTTACCGTAGTATATCGTCCGAGGTGCTTGGAGACATATATGATTCGCTCGCCTTAGTGTACGTTTTCTGACCTGATATTTTATAGTAAAAGATATTTGACTATGTATTTTCCTTGTTAGTATTTTCCGGACTAGAATACACGTATTATATTTATACATTTCAGACAATGCCATCAATTTAGTTTCTTTATATAGTTTTCTAGTTCTTGTTAGGTAGTTATAATTGAACAGAATTTTTATAATTTTATTTTGCGCTATTTGTAATGGTTTTATGTTTACTTTAGCAGCACATCCCCATATTTCAATTAAGTATTCCAAGTGTGATTTTACTAGCGAATTGTAAATAGTATAACGTACAGATTTAGGAAAACATCGATTTGTGCCTCTTAGCATACTCATTAAAGATGACATCTTGGATTGAAGTTTTTTTAATATGTGGTTTCCAGGTTAGCCGGCTGTCTAATGTAAGGCCAAGATATTTTTCAGAATCTACTCTAGATAGAGGTTGGTTGTTTATTGTTAGTGTTTGAGCCGACATATTTTTTTTGTTTTTAGCACTGAATATTATATAATTTGTTTTATTTACGTTTATGGTTAATAGATTTCTCTGAAACCATTCGTGTAGGGTATTAAGATCGTCTTGAGCTTGATTTAATACACTTGTGGCCTCGTCACCATAGTAAAATAGACTGGTGTCATCAGCATACAAAGAAATGCTTCCTTTCAGGCTTAGGTTTGTTATATCGTTAATGTATGTTAGGAATAATAACGGGCCCAGGATAGATCCTTGAGGGACTCCGTAAGTTATTTTTTCGCGACTGCTTTCGTTTTTACACTTTTTACAAATTACAATTTGACTAAACTCACCTTTGACAAAGAGGGTATTTGACGAATATTACTTTTAAGACTCTCAGAAAACCCGTTTACAGCCATATCGTGGTTTGGCTACGAACAAATAAAACACATGGTAGCCGTACGCCATATTAAATTGCCTTCCAAAAATGGTCCTGAATTTTAGTTGACAAGTGTCACCCCCTCTTCAATGCATCACGGTCAATTAATGTCAATATCAACCTATAATAATCACCAAATTAAAAATTTTAAAAACCGACTTCAACCGGTTTCTTCAAGATTCCCGATTTGTTTCCATCATTGGTTTCCTCAAATCCTACTTTCTGAATGCAAATTCTTGTAAATGAATGAAAATTACCAAAAGCGCCATACATGTACCTATAACAATTGAAGAGATCCCTCGATTTCTCCAAGATCCCATCATCAGACCGCAACTTGGTGCTAACGGGACCATCTCGGGGTAATACACGTTCGATCACAAAAAGAAATTTTAAAATCGGTTCACTATTCTCGGAGATATCGGGTAACATACATACAACAAAAAAAAAAAAATTCAGTCGAATTGAGAACCTCCTCCTTTTTTGAAGTCGTTTAAAAACTTAAACCGCCATTAATAATAGTTGTGATTGGTCCATCAAAGTTTTGATTGGCTATATTCTTTAAACATTTGTCAAAGATGTTGCGCCGAAATATGCGCGGTGTTAAGAAAAGCGCTATGTCCTGCCCATCTTGGCACAATTGAACAATTGCTTTTTGGGGCATTTTCGAGCTGGCGTTAGACGTCCATGTTATATATGGTCGCAGTGGTTTGGTATTAAGTAAAGACATGCAACAATTTCAGAGATCTATTCAAGGAGGCGGCGTCTCGTGCGCCCTGCATAGTGTACATAGACGAGATGGACGCGGTGGGGCGCGCCCGCTCCAGCTCGGGCTCGTCGTTCGGGCCGGGCGGCGGTGAGGGTGAGCAGACGCTCAACCAGCTGCTGGTGGAGATGGACGGCATGAAGAGCCGCGAGGGCGTCGTGGTGCTGGCCTCCACCAACAGAGCCGACGTGCTCGATAAGGTAGGCTTGCACTCGCTGGTCCCTCTCGATGGTTATACGACGCAGGGATCGAAGTCGGTTTTTAAAGAAAAACCTCGAAATAGCCCAATATTCTAAATTGTTTTGTACTCTTTATGTACCTAGTAGGTACTAGTACTCAATATTTTATGTATCATTGTATTTTTAAATGACTCCATTAATAAAGAATTTATATTGTCAGCCTCTGTAGCCTAGTTGGTAGTGACCCTGCCTACGAAGCTGGAGGTTCCGGGTTTGAATCCCGGCGAGGGCATTCTTTGTATTTATTTATCACAAATGCTTGTTCCTTGGTCATGGCTGTGTATGTATCTAAGTATCTATACGTATCTATCTATTATATATATCGTCGCCTGGTACCCACAACACAAGCCTTAATTGAGCTTACCGTGGGAATAGGTTGATTTGTGTAAGATGTCCCAAGATATTTATTTATTTTATATACCGAGGAACGAACATAGAACCTTTATTTGTATGGAGAATAAAACCGGTATTCGCTTCCTGATACGACATACTATCTACCAATTGAAACCTTAGGCTCCTCTAGCACCTTGCCAAAATGACCAGTAGAAAGAGATATGTAAAAATCTGATTTATGACGTCACTTGGACAAAGTTCCCGAGTGACTTCGGGTTCCAATTGCTTATTGTACTTGTTGTTTGGACCTTTCGGCCTTATCAATATGTCTATAAGACCGAAAGGGCCAAACAATACTTATCGGCTCTCTAAGTTAAGAGACGTTTATAAATAAGGGGTAGTTAATAGTTTTATATTACTTACATAATATGTATTATAAAAGTATCCATGCACAACGTTTACGCATTCATCTGGTCTTAGACTCAATTTTATATGAGACTCGGCATATTAGGTACCTATTAATTTAGAAATCTGTAGAGATTTGTGTTATTAATACAACATGTAATTTTTTTTAGGCATTACTCCGACCAGGCCGCTTCGACCGGCACATCCTGATAGATCTGCCGACATTGATTGAACGTGAAGAAATATTTGAAAGGCATCTCAAGAACATAGTTCTGGAGGACTTACCTAGTCACTATGCTAAACGGTAATAAATTATGAGATTTGTGTGTTTAAAAAATACCTTTTCTCAAACTTGCTACGAAATGTTGATGTTACTTACTTTAAATTAAACCCGGAAATACTATGTATCCGGTGGTATATGCTAAGATGATATGTAAAGAGATTTCATGTATTTATTTCACACCTAGGACTGCAAACAAACTGTCTTTTGTTTTGAAACGTCAAATTGTGACAATATATCTTGACATTCAGCCACAGAAAAAAAAATAACCTAAGAAGTAATGTCTAATACCACCAGGTAAAAGGATACCTCAAACAGATTAAAAAAAAAGTTAGGCGCGAATGTTTTTTTTTTATGTTGTACGATACTGTACTATTGGTTTATTTACAAATCAAATAGTATGGTTCGGCGAAATCAGTTCGTTTTATTTCATGGCAAGTTTGAGAAAAGCACTATACAAATCTCGGCGAGAAACAGGGTTACAGGCCGCGTATTCCTATCTGGCCTCAGTTCCTTCGGCCAGATATATCTACTTGGCCTATAACCCTTCGTTTCCCGTCCTCTATAGTAATGTACTATTTCACACCACCTACTCGAATACGGGAGTTTTCTTCCCTGCTAGGGAGGAACAAAGTGGCATATTTCTGTTCAAGAATTTTGTTTTTCCAGCCTAAGAAATATCTATAAAATATGAAAATACAAAATAGCACGTACATAATAGATTACGATTTCATGAATGATGAAATCTTATATTAAATATATATTTTTAATAGTGGTGTGAAAAGCAGCATGTGTCACGCGGTATCAAAATCATTTTCGCCTTGGGCGTTAACGGTTGAATCCCTCATTACGCTCAGGATTCTATTGTATAATCCCGAAACTAGTCTTTTCTTCCCTGTTAGGAGAGAAACTTTTCTCGTCAAGGAGTTTCTATTGCCAGCCTAAAACAGAATATTATTCCCAGAGACACTACTAGCCAGGGATCGGATACCGGTTTTTGCTCCATACAAAAGAACGGTTCGAATTCCGTTCTTTTTCGTTCTTCGGTTTATATTTTTTTTGTTAATGGAGTAATTCAAAAATATGATGTTAATAGTTCATGTTAATGTTGAATACTACATACAGAGTGTAAAACATTTTAAAATATTGAGCTATTTAGAGGTTTTTCTAAAAAACCGGTTCCGATCCCTGCTACTAGCATAGCCTTTTGCCATTGGGTGCTAGTAGTTTATTTCCGAGACCAATCATAAATGCGGCTACCCGCAGCAAAACCAAAGCAACCGATATAGCTCTCCGAATCGCTTAACTGTGCGGCAGTGGGCGGGCCACATTGCACGTAGAACACAGGCGAGAAGGTCTAGTGGCGGCGTACCTGAAGGTGCAGCGTGGGCAGGCCCCGCCCCACAAGGTGGAGATCGCAGGAGTCCACTGGATGCGGGTGGCGCTGGACAGGTCATTGTAGGGGGTCTAATAAACTTTAGGGGGAGGCCTATTCTCAGCAATGTGTCTTTCGGCTGATGTGATAATGACTATTTTTATGGTTTGTGCCAGGTTGGCATACCTTACGCCGGGTTTCAGCGGGGCGGACATAGCCAACGTGTGCAACGAAGCGGCCCTGCACGCCGCGCGACACAAGCAGAACATCGTGCGCGCTGCGGACTTGGAATATGCTGTTGAACGGGTTGTTGGTACGTACTTATCACAAAAATACCATCAATAGTGGTGTAATGATGGTAGGAATGAGATTCAATAATTAAATCTCATATAATAGGCTGTGCTTCCAGGACACTAGCTCATATCAACCTTTTCTAATAAGCCCTTTCGCGATAAAAGCCAAAGCTGGATGACACCAATGAAATAATTTGTAATGAATGTCGCGCTTAGCGTTGTATGTATCGCCTGTTCATGTTGGCTTTTTACCTAGCTGCTCTTAGAAACTGTTACTTAATTCTTAATTGTTCCATCTAGTAAACAACTTTCTAACCTCATAGTACACATTCTAGAAACGGCTTATTGCGTCATCGTTGAGAGCCAAACATAGCCAACATTATTATGTAAAAATAAAATAAAAAGCCTTTTATTTCTTGCTTGCAATTTACATAAATCAATTTATAAAAACTTAGACGAGTATGTAATATTGAAAGATAGTGTCTGTATATTCAATGACCTAAAGGTATTTTTTTTAGGGGGCACTGAGAAAAGGAATCATTCGATATCTCCAGCCGAAAAGAAAATAGTGGCGTACCACGAATCTGGACATGCTCTAGTGGGGTGGCTTCTGGAACATACTGACGCGCTCCTCAAAGTAACCATCGTGCCGCGCACCAACATGGCGCTGGGATTTGCGCAGTATACCACTTCGGACCAGAAACTGTATTCTCAGGAGGAGGTATCTGCAACTTTTACTGTGTCTCTCTTTTCAACAATCAATCTTAAATTCTGCACCCAACTACAATTTCGTCACTACGCTAAACATTCTGGGATAATAATTCTTTGTGCACCTACAATCAACATAGTCATAGTTACTACATTTTATTGTCTACAGAAATACTGGGTTCCTCTGTATTACTCTACTTAGTTCAAACTAGCCGTCTACTTGATTTAAAGTTCGTCATAAATACACGTGATCGGCATAATGATACTGATTACGTGTTACTGTTATGTATTTTATTTGTGAAATAATTATTATTTTATTTGTAGTTATTTGACCGCATGTGTATGGCGCTGGGAGGGCGGGCTGCAGAAGCTATCACTTTTAATTCGATCACTAGCGGAGCACAAAATGACCTCGAGAAAGTCACCAAAATAGCTTATGCTCAGGTACGGTTCGTACTGATTTTTATAAAAAATCGATTAACATTTATTCTTAATCTTTGGCCAATTAAATGTGGAAATAAAGCATTATTTTAAGAAATTAGTTGCGCGATATTGTTAGCTAAGCGAAAGTATGTAATAACAATGCCAGGTAGACTACCTGCTCCCGATTACTTAACGTTACTGGGTGAAAAAAAATTTCGTTAAGAAACGTGACAGGAGTTGTAATTTTTGTATGAGATGATTTTTTTGTTTTAAATTTCTCGCGTATTGAATACAACTGCACCGGATTTTTTTGTACACTGAGTCGAAACAGCAATTTTTGAAACAGCAGTTTTTGTTCGGTAACATGGTCTCGAGGACTGCATTAGCCTTGATTATATAGCTGATAAATAAACATTCCTTTTACGTTTTTGATGTAGGAATGAACAAATCGTAATTTCCTATTCCAGGTCCGAGTATATGGCATGTCCCCCACCGTCGGGCTTGTGTCCTTCCCCGACCTGAATGATAAAGGCAAGAGCCCCTTTAGCAAAACGTTAAAAAATCTTATGGACCTGGAGGCGAGGACACTGGTAGCCAAAGCTTATTACAGAACAGAAGAAATTCTTAGAAAGAACCAAGATAAGTTAAAAACTGTAAGTGATTCTGTATTGTAGGAAAATAACAATTTCACGGATTTGTCCTGATGATTTTTTTAATGCGTATTTATTGAGACAAGTCAGTATCGAATAGTTGGTAGCATCCGAAGTAGCCAAATATTTACCATGTATTTAATATGATCTACTATTCTATTTAGCCACTGCGATTGCTAGAAAGTGTTTGACGCTGACAGTATACCTATTACTTTCAATTCAATGACGTACATAGCTATCCAATTTTCCCTTACTTACATTTATGTCGTTAGTAGACTGTAAGTAGATTGGAGCGGTCAGGGTGCACACAAAAATCTGAACAGGCCTCTATTGTCTGGCGTTACAAGTGCATGTTCAGATAATTTTGGACACCGGAGCAGCCATCAAATATATAAATATCTGGTGCCTATTTATCGAAAGCTTGTAACTTGTAGTACAAGCGAAAGTCCTTATCTAATCAATAGTGTTAAAAAGAGACTTCCACTTGTATTACAAGTTACAAGCGTTCGAGAAACGGACCCCAGGGCCCGACTATGGCCTATGACTAATCTGATGGCGACTATTTATACCGTGGTTTACTTATGATATAATGACGTTTTTTTTATTAAGTAATCGACAAAACTTTGTTTATTTTTCCTGAATGTAAAGTAACCGTTCTGCGATTTTCTTTGCTTAATATAATATTTTTAATGTTTTGAAATTGAGAGGCAAGCGCATATTTTCTACTGCCACAAATGGCTTGACATGGCCTGACACACGATTTCCTCTTGTTCGCCATTGTCTACAGATTAAAGACTCATCATCATCATTAAGTAATAATCGAAAAAAAATATAAATTATAATTTATTTCCAGTTGGCTGAATCGTTACTTGCTAAAGAGACGCTCAACTTTCAAGAGGTCCAAGCAATACTGGGGCCTCCACCATTTAAAGGTAAAAAGTTTATTGAGCCAGTCGAGTTTGAAACAAATCTGAGAAGTTTAGAAGCAGCGGCGACCGCCCAGGAGAGCACCAACATCGGGGCCCCGTCGGCGAAGCCAGCCCCGGGCCCAGAACAGCATAATACATAGAATATGTTTGAAAAAATACTAGTCTAATGCGCAATAATAATAAATCTTTACAACCATGCATTTGCTTTCTTTGTTTACTGAACGAAGTTCACCTTGCTCTTGGGTTTCGTGTTTCGATCAAAATCAAAAATGGAACTATGGAAATTTACCTAATCTTCGTTTTTTAAGTCGGTTTTAGCTCTTCATTCTGCAGCAGTTTTGCAATCGCACACGAAAGACCTGAATTAATTTCGAAACATGGAAGGTCCAAACTGGAAAACAGGACCATAGTTGGGAACTTTTGGTCTATTATACAGGATGTAATCGTTAAGTGTTGCCAGGCCATAATTCCGTGAATATAGCAGATACCAGAAAACTTCTAACTGATATCGAAAGTACGTTACCCAACGAGTAAAATTACACGAATAACTTTTTTGAAATAAAATCAGAAATATCTCAAATATTAACTTCAAACCCTTCCGTATATTTAGGTCCGTATATCCGTATAGTACGTAACCGCTCATTCAAAGAGTAGTTAAATACGAATATTTTTTTATTTAAGAATAAATGTTAGATTAATTATTTCATAAACGGTAGTATTATTATTTTATTACAATGTATTCGTACAAATAACGAATCTCTAACAGTTTTATCTGTTAACTTATGACACCCGACATTTTTTAAGGCCAGTCGTCATACTAAACGTATGGGAGCGTTTTAACTTAGTATTTTTAATATTACTCCATCTATTTAGAAAAAGTTATTAATGCAATTTTACTCGTTGGGTAACGCACTTTCGATATCAGTTGGAAGTTTTCTGATATCTGTTATATTTACGGAATTATGGCCTGGCCACACTTAACGATTACACCCTGTTAGGTCATTACCTATGAAATTGGCGTTTTGTATGGAGAATTTCGTGAAAAGTATTTTCCAATTTAGTGTATATTTTTTTGATGTTATAATCTAAATAAACCAATTTTTGCCAGTAATATTATCAGTAAGGCGTGTTTTGTATATCTCTATTTTATAATACAAGGTCATATCACACAATTATACCTATTCCAAACATATGAACCGGCAGTATATGGCAAGAGTATTTTCAAAATTGCAATAAAAAATATATCTAAGTTAGGTACTCTTTACATAATAACATTTTCAGACCAACTAAAGTCTATGGCCAAAAACGCCACTTTCATAAGTAATGACCCAATAATAAAGTAATTATAGTACGTTTTCAAATATTATGAATAATTGCTATAGGGAAATCTTAACACGTTCGAGGCCGGTGACACGGATGTGACCGAAAAAAATGTACGCTTATGCCAATGAACACATACATAGGTACGTGATCAAAGTAATCTTATTCTTATGCCACTAGCATTAATCATAATCAAGTATAGGCATAGGAGTCATAGGAGTTTGCTATGCCAATGGCATCGAAATACAAACGTTTTTGACACAAGTGCTGTGTCGCAGGCATATAGGATTTCTATCAGATAATTTCGATCGGCATAGTATAAGCACTTAGTGAAATAGTACCGGAGGCGAACGTGTTAACCCTTTGACCATTTGACAAGTCTGTCAAAGCACTCAATTTCGAACCTTCCATATTTGTAAATGGATTTGGTATTGTTTTTTATGTGACGGCAAATATATTGCCAATACCCATTAAAGGGCATATCCCCTTAGGTGCATATGGTATCGCATATTTTATTTTAGAAATGACAAATGACTTAGGAACTGTCGATGTCAATTAGAACTGTAGCCCACGTTGCCAGTCTCAATTGATTTGTTTTCTTATTTCAACGTGTGTCATTTCGGTCGTATATTTTTGATAGGTACTCTATGCAGCTATAAGGGTTAAATATTTTTCAGGTACAAACAGCAACACTCCTAACTGACCATTAAAGACAGAGCAGAGAGAAAATGAAAGAGATAAATATATTTATATTATGTCAACTTCAAATTAAATAATACACGGGAATGTTGATTGTTCGCACTGTTCGCAACTTGGTCGAATAATACAAATCGGGTTCCGAAATCTTATGAGACTGGTATCACGACTTCAGCCGAACTCTGCTGACCAATGGGGCGGCATTGCTACGGTTAACCAATGATCGCCGGCGGTTTCTTCAGAAGGTGACATTACCATAGTTACGTAATAACAAAAACGTTTATCCAATGATTGAACGTGATTTTTCCGGAAACTGACGTTACTATAGTTACGTTATATATAACATCCGCTTTAGTCCTGGAGAAGTCAATCTAACTTCAGAGCCGGTAATTTGACTGCTACGCTGCTATGTAGAAATTTCCGTTCATTTTCCTTTCAACGGCTGTCACTGTCAGATATTTTTTCAAAGTTAGAATTTCAGCCAGAAACTATGAAGTCTCTATTAAACATTTGTATGGCTACTGACAGATTAAAGGATTATAGGTAGACTGTCAAACGTCAATCTACCATATTTCCACAAAGGTTACATAAGTATTCAACTAACGTCAACTAAGAGATGTGACGAATGATAATAAAGACAGCAATAACATTTGTCTCTGTCAGTAAAAAAAAATAATTTAAGCTGTATTTTAATTTAAGTTTACCTTTTTACACCAAATAAATGAATTCTATTCTCTATTCTATTCTTTAAAATGGCCCGATAACATGGCTACTTATAAAAATATCTTGACTTGAAAAAATACCTCGCCTATTAATGTCAGATAAATCATGGCATCCGATTTGAAAAAATCGTGAATATATTACTAAACTGTTTTAGACAAATCTATGAAGAACTGTCGTTATCCAGTTTCCACTAGGAACAACGACATCTAGCGTCTAATAATGGCCGATAGCTAATTCTTAATTTTCGTAGTTGAAGGAATTTTTATTATGTCAACTAGTTTTCAAAAACTGAAATTTTGACGCAACAAGGGTTCGATGACATATCATCGGGGACCATCGGAAATGTCGCGGTCGTGCCCACTAACGAAAAATACCGAACCCATAATATTACACGACCAAATTGCATCCTTTGCCAAGTGGCTCAACATTGACATGTGACTGTAAGTGTGATTCTCTTTCATGCAATATTTCCAATTTCTGAAGTGTATACCTAGCTGTGTTGCTGTTTGTATTAATGTATAAAATATCATATAATCGCTTTGTTAATCTCGCACATTTAAACCTCGATACCAAAGCTAAAAGGATTATTTAACCGTTGTAACGTGGAGCTAAAACTCTAACATCTTATGTCACAAGCTCCAATCTGCGATATAAAAAACATCGTGATTCATTCTCGACGAGGGGATTGACGCACCTTGACCAACTGTTCCCACATAGCAGTATTTATTCTCTGCGAGAACAGCTGGCCTAGTTGTGTAACGATAAACGTCTATTTCGTTTAAGGAAACTTGTTTATTCACAGTAAAGAGGGTAAGACACACAGGGCAAACACCGATCCTTGACATTGTTTTAGATAGCTTAAAGTATCAAGAAATTACATTAAAGTACCGATAGACTACACATTAAATTGTGTACAATTGAATAATTATTAACTATAATCCTTATGTTAACACAGGGTTACCTGAATATTAATATCAAATAAATCGCAGTCTTCAAAATGTAATTAAACATTAATAAGTCGTAATTGGACACCTATTCCCATATTTCACACTGGAATAACATACATTAATCAAAATATAAATTCGAAGGTTAAATTCAGTACAATACAGCTACCTTCCTGGTGTTTTAATTAGGTAAGTCATGAAAGGTCGTGTTGAAAGAAGTAAAATACAGGGATAGTTGGCTAGTAGAGCCGCTGACTATAGAGCTCTCCTTCAAAAAAATACGATAAAATAAATGAAAACAAAAATGTAAAGAAGTATTTATTTACAAAAATATTAAGTACGACATCCAATTTCTTGAAATTTTAAAGACTACATTACATGTTAGTCACATAATTCATTATCACAACGGAAAGGGATAAAACCTTTAAAACATGAAATATAATTATAATGTATTAGCTTATCAGGTATGCAACTAAGTAGTTAATAAAAAAAAATACTTGTTGTTTAAATCACTTATCCGATTGATTGTTAGATTTCGATTTTGTCTTATTTATAAACATAAACAAAAGGGAACAATAAAAAAATAAATATATCTGAAACAGTTTAAATTAGACTAAAATGCCTCTCTTGGCTTACAGAGTTATAGTCATAGTGAGAAATTTGTATGGGCAGAGCTACCTGCCATTAATAAGTAAGCACGAGTGGTTTCTTAATACAATGACAAGTAGAGTTAGGCGATACACCTACTTAATTACCGGCTTAAAATTATGTTTATATATATCGTCATAGGGACTTCTTTGTTTACACAATATAACGTTCGGTCGAGCAACGTCTTGACAGACTTGGGAAAACGTAATAGAATTACATTTGCATACTGCGTTCTTTGTAATCTAGATCACAAAGTAATGCCTGCATATAAAATGTAATTTGCAATAGTAATCAACAAAAAATATATTTCTACAAACAAAAACTTAGAACAAGCATCAATAATATGGGAACTTCCAAATTTTTCCCCAGAATTCTTGTCTGATAAATCAGGTTACATTTTTCCCAACTCTAACGTCCTTATAATTAATTTAACGAGTTAATTAATTAATTGAGTTGCGGGTCAGAACGTGATATTTATGAAACTGAAGGGAAAAATCGTTCACAAGTGAATCATTTCCACTTGTGCCAATACCGGTACTCTTTTTAACATCTCCCATATCCATTATCCATATCAAAGGAATTTGTGAATAAGTGCCAGTTCAAAGCACCTATCGTAACAAGATGGAATATTCTTCCAGCTGGATAGCATTGTGATCCCCACAGCAACTCGAGGCCTTCTCTCGGCTCCCTGTCTTTTTAATTAATAATTCAAAAGAGACAGGTTGCTACGAGAATGCACCGAGTTGCTGACGAATGACCAAGTATCTGAACATATTGTCTTAACGTAATAGAGGTCTGCTGAGATATTTTTGAGCACCCTGACCGCTCCGATAAATCTGATGGTGACTGCACAAGAGCCACCGGTAGCAACAACTTGTACGTAAACAAAAGTGTCATACGATGCCTGAATTGCAGCGGTGGTGGATAATGGCATGCGACTTAGGTATTAAAAACCGGTGTTGTTAAATACGCAGCGAAGCCGGAGCGGTCGAAAAACTTTATTTTACAAGTAGGTACGTGAAATTTGATATTTAGTAGATACAGTCATCGTCAAATACTTTGTAGCAGTCAAAGTATTAGACGCTGACTCTACGTAACAGTCACAGCACACCATATTTACATACACAAATGGAACACATATAATCGCGTTTTATCTAAAGTAAAAAGGTGAATCTAGTACCTATTCAGACATTTTTTTTAAATAAAACTACTTAGTCACCAAGTCCCTTTCTTATCATTGTATTTTCCTTAACACATAGTGTACTTTGAAATTATAGAATTTCTGTTGACTAGGAATTTTGTGATCAGTTGATGCGCCACATGACCTGCCTACTTTAATGTAGTAACTAGGTAATAATAGTAATATTGATTTGGTGTAAGAAGTTTCTATGGCACGGTTACACTAAAGGCGCCGTGGGGTTAACAGCACAGTGACAAGTTAGCGGCCAAAACTTCGGGTCCTTGGATCACTTTGTAAGTAAGTACTTTCGTTTGTATAAAAAATTAATTTGTTTTAATAAAATATCAATTGACAAAATATTTATTTAGAATTACTTACGACACGCAGGTGATTGGTCTTTGATAGTCTGTTTTTAAGTATTACCTATAGTGTTACTTTTAAGGAATATATCTAAACGAAAATATTATTAATAAGAGAATCCAATTGATGTTCAAAAAATATTCAAATACCCTCTTCACATTCAACAATATTTTTTGTTGGCTGTACCTAGAATATTTGCGAGGGCTACTTATCTTCAAGTATTTGTAAATTACTGAAAATGTATCCACAAACGTTCAAAGCGAGCCTCGTAATAACTAATTCTTGATGTTTGAACATATAATTATGTTCGCGGTTCGCGTACTAAGATTTGAATCAAGTTTAATCGATCTTTAAGAGAGACATGCTATATATAGTGAAATACCCACTCTATTCGGTTAGGTATTGCACTAAATGTAAATAATCTTGCAGTATATTTTTATTGAAAACCACGAGTAGAAAATAAGTTCATAATAATATATGATATAGCAAGAAAATACAGTGATTTAAAGATGCATCTAGATTGTTCACATTTTATTAAACACCTAACAGAAAAGAGTATGGTAGTTATCTATTCTCTCTACATTATTATTAAGGCGGAAACTTCTAACATATAGGTACGCTAGGCGATGATACGCAGGTAATTCATAGGCCCATTGCAATTTCGATTCCATTATAACCTTACTTTTACCGTGCTATAAAAACTCCTATGCCAGCTAATAATTACTTAACACTGTACTCTGCACTGGTTAAAAAGTCGTAATTTGTGTAGCGTTATCGCTATGTGAATGTATGATTTAGAGCTGTACTGATTGATATAGGCCATGGCCGATTTTAAACTAACGACCTAATTTTCGGTTCCTATGGAATTAACGTAAAAAGGGCGTCATTTGTAGTTTCCATCAAGAACTTAACATCAGTTTAATAAAAACGTATAAAATGCAGTTATTTGTATATTTATTTTGACATGTGTTATACATAACAGAACACAGGTCAAGGTTTTGAGTTTGAATTTATTATGCCCCAATGCAGTTTTTAATTAATAAATAATGTTTCAAAGCAAAATGAAAATAATATAAATACTATTGCTTGTGGCTGTCATAAACGATAAATTAACTGCCAATTTGTTTGACGTTCCGTGAGATGGGCATTTCTTCGAGCGTTTCAACCGCCGTGACTTCGGTGGCTGCCTTATCACACGAATCCCGTAAGAGATGCAAAAACTTTTGGATATATAAGTAGTTGTCAACTACGTCTATCAATATATCCAAAAGTGCTTGCTTCTCTCACGGGATTCGTGTGATACGGCTGCCACCGAAGTCACGGCGGTTGAAACGCTCTAAGAAATGCCCAGATATTAAACTAGTAATCTTACACCGTACTAGAAAATCCGAAAATGGGTATGAGCATTATCTAACCTATTCCAAATATGTTTCAATTTTATTTTAATGTTATATTTATCAGAGTGAGAGTTTCCAGTAATATTAATCTAGTTACAGTCGCCATCGGTTACTTATATTGGATCAATAAAGTGCTTACGAATATCTAGAAACTATACATGATAATAAGTGTGCGTATTCAGATATTTTGTACACGCTGGTTTGATTAAAAATATTGTCCAGAAATTCTATACAATATCGTCACTGACCGATTAAGAAGACAAAGGATCGACATTCGACACGAAGGAGCTGTAAGAACTGGTATAATAATATGTATACAAGTTTAATACTCATATATATGTAATATAGGTATATATAGGTAAGTAAATATACTTAGAAACATCACAAATAGGTCACAAAGTGATACAAGGTAACTATTAAATAACTACAACGACGGCTACGTTTCATATTGCTACAAGAATTATTTTTGTATAAAATGCGTCGCTGTGGTTACAATATGATCATAGAACTCAGTAAGCTGAAGGCTCTTCCTACTTCAGGACAATACATAAATATCAGACTACGCTCCCGTTTTCCATAAGAATAATCAATGCTAAGTATTCACAGATGTAATTAAATTGTATTAGAAATGATTATGATATTGATCAATAAATAATAAAACACGGAATTCAAAAAATAACTATTGATTATAATTATACTTCGTATCAGTTGACAGACTGAGCATTTAGAAACACTCAATAAGTGAGGATGCATTATTTTGAGCACTTTTTTTTTGTACAGATCCGTGTGGTATGGAAGTCCCTCACGACATGGCCTTATTTACTATGTAGGTACTTTAATTATATTATATCTATTACGTCTACTTAACCAGCCAGATATGCCAACAAAATATTAGTTATCCAATAAGTAGTTTAAATTCCTACTACGTAAAAGTAACTTACTCATTACAAAATAAACCTAAAACTCGACAGTTTAAACCTTTAGTTTAATGTTTGTGATATTAAAGCGCATACGACGACATATTTGCATTACCCCCTTAAACAATAATGTCCTAATTTCAGTAGAATTGATGCACGTGGCCACCAGAATACTGTGCGTGAAAATATACATAGTTGTAAGTATGTAATATATAACTATACCATTCTTCAGTTGAAAGTAAAAAAAAGGTAAGCAAATATAGCTGACATTCCATAGCATTTGACGTCTTTGGCACATATCGTGAAACACGTTCGCAGATATATGTATTTTTACGTTAATACTAATAAATATCAATAATGTTAACAAAAAATGTATGTGAACTTCAGGAGGTTTTAAGTTAGTGATAAAACCAAGATTGTGTTCTGAAAGTGCGTGATATGAAATAATGCAAGTTTGCAGGTTTGTAAACATTTTTTTACTTTCAACTGACGAATGGTATATTAAGTGAGTTTATGTTCAATTTAAACTTCTCAAAAGGCAATCAAATAAATTCGTAAGATTGGAGTATCTGTCACTGGTGTCTTACAACTATTTGCCCAACTCTGCAGTTAAAAGTTTTCAACACTGGTGCTACCACTCTACATCTCAAATATAACAGAATGAATATAGTAAAAATATTTTATGATTACACCTATCTTACTATGTTCCTTTAACAATTTACAGTCGACTGACTGCAATAATACAACTTGTAATTCATGGGGGTTTTGAATTTCAACGAGAACTAGTAGCACACCATGGAATACTTTACTTCATTTTACAAATAAGTTGCGAACAATGTAAACAAACCTTGTATACAAAAATTGTTTAATTTGCAATCTGTCATTGAATCGGTGGGTGAATATCTGAGCGTTTCAACCGCCTAATTTTGGTGGCATCATTTTTGCCGAAGTTTCTATTCGTTACAATGTGCTACTTTGTCATTTGAAGGAAGGTACCTTATACAAATCACGAAGTATAACATTAAGACGTTTAGAAATTTCGGCAAAAATGATGTCACCAAAATTAGGCGGTTGAAACGTATATTCACCCCTGTACTTCTAAATCTTTGTGTTATTTTATCAACTCCTACCAATAGATTATCCAAAGCCATGAAACAATAAAATATTTAGTACTAGATTATGGATATTTCTTTGAATTGTTCGCAACTTCTATAAAAAATATAAAAATGAAGTATAGGTTTAAGTATGTAATCATCATCTGGGAGCATGGGGTACTTAGCTCACCCTCTTAATGTCCCTACTAGACAAGCATTCAAAACACCTCAGTTCCCAGTACAGTAGTGACAGAACGATTTGCATTAGTGACGGTTCCGACTTGCTTTACATATCCACGGGAGTGGTTTAAGAGACGTTTTAAATATATAAATAGTGTAACAATCCTTATAAGAGGCGCACAGGTAAAATTTAATACGTTGTAGGTATGTAGGTATTTCCCTATTATTCGTTAAGTCGGGCAAGAAATGGATAGGAAAATGGCGCAAGTTGACAGATTATCATTCTTGGACCGCATACAACATGTTTTGCGTCACATAATTTTGTGAAAAAAGTATATTTGAGTAAACTTGAAAATGGTCTAAATAAATTTAAAAAGTAGGGGCTAGTTAAACCTGAACATGCACATAATGTTTGTAAATCTATTGCAACTTTCGGTCATAACATAATGACGCACTTACGGCCCGCATCGCTTGCGTGTATGTAATGGCACCCTTACCGAAAGAGTGTGTGTAAATTAAATATTTAATTTTATATTAGTATATTTTGGCCGCGCTGTGGTGACGAACGGGAAAGACAAACGGCCAAGTCAAGCCTATTTAAAATAAAATGTTGCTAGATTCCATCAATCAGTAATAAAGGGGGTAAGTGTAAGGGTGTGGCTCCACTGTGGCGGAGAGGAGCGGAGATGTGCAAAATTGGCCAATGAGACCGCATGACAGTATTTTGAATTTGAAGAATGTAATTGGTCAATCTTGCACATCTCCGCTCCTCTCCTCCTCAGTGGAGCCGCACCCTAAACCTGCATAATGTCTTTATAGCCGCGAGTGACTCGTCCTTCACAAGTCTGCTGTGAATACAGTAATAAATCTAGCACTCCTGCTTAGATATGTCGATAGTTAATTTACGTTGGACTAGTTCAGAAAATCAATAAATAAATAGGACTTGATTAATTGCATAAAACTTTCATAATCCACCTTAGATTCGTCAAAAACAATAATTTAGATTTTTTTTCTTCTAGGTTCGTAAATGTAACTAATACTGAGGTTGTCATACAATCTTAACCAAAACAGACATTGCACTGTGGTACATTGTACGCCCAATAGGAGCAATTAAATTAGTTTAACTTATCAATTAGTACTATGACTATGACTTCAACTTCAATATAGTATAAAGTTATTGATTATGAGACTCTTCCTTCTCTTGAACATTCGCATTACAATTTTAGAGCGCAAATACATACTGAGCGCGAAATGTATCATCCTCCTTTTTTGGTATACAATCTTAACAAAATATTGTGATATTACTTTTTAACAACACACACTGAGAAAACGTAACGTAAATAGTATACTAAAATTAGAGTAATTGTGAATTTAATACTGAACAGTGAATGTTCGTGAAATAATGTATAATGTTGAGACAAAAGGTTATGGCATATAAATAACATTCATAGATCTTACCGATACAATTTATAAAAGAATTAAATTCATTGTGATGAATAGAAATAATTTGTACTAAGGTGTTTTAAAAAAACTAGTGACTTTTGATGTTGCCAGGTGATCAATATTAAAAGGTATACGAATATAGCATGACAATATGAATTCATACAATTATTTATTTAAAAAAAGTGCAGTCAAGTGCAAGATTATTTGTATGTATTAAAAAGAAGGACTATAATTATGTCCCAGTAAGGTGCAATGCAATAAAATTGCCTCGCAATAATTATGAGCAGATTATTTCGATGTGTATTTTTGCACTTAACTGTACTTTTCTCGTTAAATAAAGGTTAATATCATTTACTAATCGTATAAAGCCTGGCAACACCTCGTAAATAACCATTATAAGCAACTAATGATACAAAAAATGTAGGTCAATTCACAAAAGTTGGCCCGAGAGTGATTTCAGCCAGATACGACAAATATAAATATATACAATCAAACTACACATTTAGTAAATGATGACATTATTACGTCGTGTCGTTATAAATAAAAAAACCTGTCCATTTCTAGGATTAAGAAAAAAATAATATTCCAAAATAGTTAATGACAAGCTTAGCTAATTCGCTGTATTTTTTGCAATACGCGGCGTCATTGTGCAAACACGTTCATCGTGATAACTTATTGAATCAAAGTGTATATAACATACATTAATACATACAAACCCCTGTCTAAACATACATAGATTTAGATTTATTGATATTATCACTCACACAATCCATTTGAGTCATCCTTTTGTGAATCGAAATACTAAAATAAACAATAAATTGTACAACAACTTATATGCCAAACAATAATCAAAGATACCAGGTACCAACGCAAATACAGTTCCATTCTTTATGTGAATTCCTGACCCTTATTACAATGCACTTTGGTCAGTACACTATGTTAGTGATGGTAAAGTATATTTTTCAT
>JALPQI010017370.1:0-30122 GCA_025490895.1 Thaumatotibia leucotreta
ATTGCCTACGTGCAGTGGTCGAAAAAAGTGTACCTAATATTATTTTTCAATTCTCATACAAAGGTGGTCGGTGTGCGGCGGCAAATTGGTTGTATTGTCAATTTGGGCAGTGCGTGCCGGGGAGCAGATGAAATGTTTATTTTCAATTTCCGCCATTTTCCCGCCGCGTCCGCCGCAGGATTAGGATACGAAACAACCACACTATTGCCTGATAGTTTTTGAAACCCTAGTGTTGAATGGTGGGTTTCTTAAACCGAATAGATGACAAAAATCAAAGAAATATGGAACTTGTGTTCCACACCTACTTACAGTCTTACATACTTTTATATTTTTTTGTTGATTTGTAATTAAGTAAACAATGCATAATAAATATTACCAGTTTCCTAAACCGTTCATACATTTTATCTAATTTTGTGGTTTGATTAGACGTGATTTATAATTTACAAAATAGAAGTTTATTTCTACTCTCTAATATTACCGTAGTAAATATTACCGATGAAAAAAAGAGTATGCAGTTGTTTATGAAAAGAGGACTTAGAGGTATTTGAACAAATAGGAACTCAAAAGAGAAATGCTACTATTCTCACCCGCAAATCAACCAGCCGGGCACTTCGTAAAGAGGCCTGTGAACAATGAAATTTCCATTACAGTACCTACTTATCTAACACAGTAATTTTAACTATTATACCTAATTTAAAAAAATGCTAAACAGTCAATGAAAATCAAAATCTGTAATTTTGTTTAATCTTAAATTGCTATAGGTAAGTACTGATGTGTGTATGAAATGAATGTAATTTGGTAATTGATTCATTTGTAATCAATCTTTTTTATTAACATAAAATGAAAGTAATTCCTATTTTTAAAGAATATATCCTATTCATCGAATATTTAGGCTTCTGATAGAGACGAAGCGACGATCACTCGCTTCCACTCATGGTATCTCACCGCATGAATTCGCGGGCCTTAGAACCCCAACCGTTCATAGCCGTACCATGAGATGCCGCTGCGTTATTAACGCAGATTTACTGTCTATCCGGCTCGCTCGCACCAATAAGCGAGTACGAGCGAGATAGATAAAAAGTAAATCCGCGTTAATAACGCAAACAAAAACAAAAGACTGTCGCAATCAAACTAAGGTGAGAAACATTTTGTTATCGATATAGAGTAATTTTTGTGTAAAAATCATATCATCATAAAATAATGTATCTAAACAAATCGCTATGATTTGTTTAGATACATTAATTTATAATGCTTCAAACCAAACGCAAAAGAAGTAGTAAGGTAAGGGTTTGTTTTATATGTGTTATTTCATCTAAAATGCAACGTAACTTATATTATCAACGTTAATTATATTTCATATTAAGTAATAACGCTTCCTTTTTAGCGTGGCCGTAGTTGGGTGAAAAAGAAGTAATTAACCTCATGGAAAATAATAGATATTTCAAAAAATTAATACTCCATAAAGACATTGAATGTCATTATTGTCATTTCATTGCGTATGATTGCGATAGATGCGTAGATAATTATTATTTGTATCTTAAAACGGTTTAAAAAGGGACGTGGTTGAAATATAAACTTACTCGATATCGATAAAAAAATGTCTCTCACCCTCGTTTGATTGCGGCAGTCTTTTATTTTGCTATGGATTCTCCGGCCTCTGCTCATGGTAAGCACACCGGTGCGAATTGGCGTAGGCACTTAATTGCGTGTAATCGGTAACTGGCGTGGTGCACGTTTTCAATTTAAATCCGCGACCTCTTCTGGCAGACTTAGGCATTACGAATTTCGAACGGTCGTTTTCGGTATTCGAACCCGGAACGGGCGTGCTTGATCATGCTGAGTTAATCCGGCTTGGGAATTAAGAAAAAGGAACAGTGGTAAGATGGCCGCTCGGGCAATCGTGCGAGATAATAGTGCGTGAATTATTCGATGAAAGTTGTCGATTTATGATTATCGTTAAGCCCTTAATATGTCAACATCTACAACTAATAGGTACCTAAATATACAATTGTACATATCCATGATTGTGCATGTACAATACAGACTGTCCATCGCGATTCAGCGCGGAAACGCTGCGAGCGTGATGGGCACCTTTGCGTCGGGAATCAATCGGGGCGGTTTGGATGGGTAGCTCCTTTTAAGGGTTTTTTTTAGGTTTAATTTTGTTTAAGCTAATATTTTCATTTTACTTTTACTCATTTATTTTTTAAGATTTAGTTAATAGTTAATATTATTCCTAAGTAGTTATTGTTTTTTAAATTGTAAGTTTTTTATTGATGTACAATTACGTATACATCTACGTTCCTCTCCACGGTAGCAGACAATTAATGCTATAGGTACTAAAGTAGGTAAAGTAGTACACAAACACAACTTACTCGTCGTGCGAGATATTACACTGTACAGTAGGGTTCAACATTGCATGGACAGTTTATGAATGAATTCATTCATAAATTGTCCATGCAATTTTGAACGCCACTGTACCTATCGTAATTAAGAAAAATTATGAATACCTGCACAGCAATAATAAATACATGATGACAATAAGATAGAATAAGACACAAGGAAAAGCGAGGTAAAAGCGTAAATTAGTAGATGATTTTGTACAGGAAAATTTATTAAATTTAATGTTTAATTGAGTATAAATAATACCTGTTTATTTAAAAAAAGATAAATTGAGGAAATACCTACTACATCATGCGAGATGTATTTATATCTAACTAATTACGTTATACTTATACCTATTAATTATTAAACTGAATCGATCTCTAAAACTGCTTACTTATGAAAAATAAGTGCATACATCCATCGGAAACCAGCTATTACACCGATTAACTTATCTGGAGGTGTTGGTGTGAACTTAATTGTATCGACGCAGATAAATGAGCCCAAGCAGTCAATATTTTAATACATTACAATACCTCTCACTGTGTCGGCATTGATACTATTTAAATATTTATCAAACGGGTTACTCACGTAATTTAAGTTGATAATTGCTCGACATGTTTCGATCCATTTAGAGGATCCTCATCATGGAGTATCCGCGACCAAAGCCCGACGTATACTGACACTGACGCGACTTAACTTACTCGAGTAACCCGTTTGATAAATATTTAAATATGTTTGAGTCTCACGTTAGTTATAATTTAAAAAAAGGCACTGATACTATTGGTTTTCAACAAGGCAAGTTCTCGAGTTAACCAGAATAACGAGAGCCTATAAAATATAGGAGCTTTTTAGCTCAGTAGAGGAAAATATGTGTGGCTTTCTTACGCCTAAATTTCATACTTGCCCATGCTCGCTACGTGATCGGCAATATTCCACAAGATTGTTGACCAGGGGTAGGTTTTTAGTTTTTTACCTGAAAAGACAAAAACATTCATTAGTTTCATGAAAAAAACAGTGATTTATTTTGTAATTTTTTTATGGAATAACCATAATTTACAACGGTACCTACAAATGGATTTATAATCTATATTAATAACAAAATAAACATAAACGTATATGGTTCTCACATAAATAAATGCCCAGTGGCTTACGTTGTGATGGTCCTGTTTTTATCGTTTTACGGATAAGAATACTTGTCGGAACGTGAGGGCAACGAGTAATGACGACAAATGATTAAAACGAGTACCATCAAAAGGCTACACGAACGTTAGTTTATTTATTTAGGTTATCTACATGTCTAACTGAAAATACGTAAATTGGCTTAAAATAGTTAAATTCAAACGTATCTTTTAACTTTGTATGCGTTTGTATTGTGAATTTTATTGCTATCGTTTACAAAGGATAGCAATCATAGTATTTGCGCAAGCTAAAGAGAATATAATCAGTCCACTTTAACGGTTGATACCTGACAACATTCTGCCTGTACCCAGCAATTTACCTGATATTTATATGAAAAGGGCTCGTCTATTGTCTGTCCTTTGATGCATAAAGCATACATAGGGCTATAATCAGTCCGTAATAGAGGACAATTTGCACGGAACACTGTCATCCACTGACGACGAATAAATGATAGATAAATACTTCATTAGAAGTTGTAAAATGCAACAGTTGAGGGAACATCAAAACGGTAGCTATGCGTATCGGTGAGTCTGCCATCTTGTAGGTATGTATCGAGTAAAACCTATCGTAATCGATACTTAAAAACTTATGGTACCGCTACACATGTCAGCCTCCGTAGCCTAGTTGGTAGTGACCCTGCCTACGAAGCTGGAGGTTCCGGGTTCGAATCCCGGCGAGGCATTATTTGTGTATTTATTTATCACAAATATTTGTTCCTTGGTCATGGCTGTTTATGTATTTAAGTATCTATTATGTATATCGTCGCCTGGTACCCACATCACAATTTGTACAAGTTGTCCCAAGATATTTACTTACTTATTTATTAATTTATGTCAGTTACTCAGTTCCGTGGTGGTAAGTTATTTTTCCATGCCATTTCCGCAAATCTGCGTGCCATGTTAAAAGTCTTTTGAACAGTGCAGAACTATCAAAAAGTCGTAGCAACGAATTTAAATGGTTAACGTTTTATTTAAAGTCATATAGGTACCACAGTCCCTTACAGTACAAGCACGCTGCTATTTCAACTGGGTGTAAAAAATATAAAATATTCACGCAGAGAAACATGAGATCGGTAATGACGCAAGCCGCGTCGCTGGAATACCGACAGGGCTTATTAACTCCCGATTAATTAAATTATTAGAAATCTCGACCGGACTAATTAACGAAGTATTCCAACATTTCGGTCCACCTATTGGAGCTTAATTAAAATTGACAAAGCCGCCGGCGAGAGCCAAATATCGCCTCTATTAATGAAATGATCACTCGAAACTAATTAAATTATGGAGTTAATGGTGCGTGCTAGTGATACCGCGGGAATGACGTGTCTCGTTACGTCACGGGATACGGGATATTGGGACGCCGCGGGATGAATGCCTGAGGTGTTGGGTTTCAAAAGGCATTACTGTAATCCTAGGCAAAACGTACAGGCATCCAACGCCATCAGGTTTATATCTGAGCAGCCACGACGCTCAAAAATATGTCATCACGCACTCTACCGCTATAACAATAAAGGACTGTTTAGATATTTATGCACATCCTGGCCGTTTCTATAGAACTTGCTACACGGGCTACTGAAAACCTTGAATGGGGTGATTTGGTAGGTTATACTGAATAACTTTTATTATGGAGCTAACCCAGAAATCTCAAAAAAAAAGCTCTTTCATTCAAAATGTCGTGATCGATTGGTCAAAATGTATGAAAAAGACGATTTTTTTAGATTTTGTTGTTGACCCCATAGTAAAATTTGTTCAGTATAGCCTACTAAATCACCCCGTTCAAGGTTTTCAGGTGCAATGCAACACCCTGTATATTTGAAGGAAAATTTAATATGTAGAATATACTACGTTGCAGCCGCTGAGAGGAAGTCGCTGTAAGGAAAAGTGTCTTAAGATTTATATTTGTTTATTTCGGGACAAGTCAGTATGCATTCCGTAAAAAACATATTTTCTAATCTGTATCTCTAGTTTTATTAATTTCGTGGCTGACTGTATCGAATAAAATCTAAACTTGTATTCGGTGTACGGTTGCTACATTTCAATTAGAGTCAAGATTAAGTACCTATTCTTTTTTTCACTGTCAAAACAATTTATGAAATAACGACACAACCAGATAATCCGGTCACCGAGATATTTCCGATCCGTGACACTATACAACGGATTGAACGTAACTATAATTGTGTCATTATGCATGTCTTACAAAGTACAACAGGCACGAGTAGCAATTCATTAGGAGGTCGGGTTTGGCCGTGTTGGCTAGGCGCAGCAACATTAAAATGAGTAATTATAATAAACTTGATATGTCCCGTAATTAACTAAGCCTGATGAAGAGTGCTTTGACGAGAGATGAGACACGCAGCGGCTTTAGCGCTTCATTCCAACTGCTTTAAAATTACTAATAAAAGTCACAAAACACAATAATATAAAAAAACGTTTTTTGTAGAGAGATGTCCCAGAATCAAATGCTCTGACTGAGTCTTGAAATGGTTGCAGGTTTAAAAAAAATTGTCGACTTACGTAATTTTTTGTAATTTTGATATATATATATTTTTTAATCAATAACCGTTTTCCAAACTGATAGTACCTATTCAGTTTCACAGATTATGTGATAAAAATTTCAACTGAGTACCAAATCCTGGACTTGAAGTAGGTATTAATGCAAGTATGAGTTTCCGATTTACCCCCTTATTCATAAACGTCTCCTAACTTAGTAAACCGCTAAATATTGTTTGTCCCTTTCGCTCTTATAGACATATTATTGATAAGACCGAAAGGGACAAACAACACTTAAGCGGCTTGCTAAGTTACATTCTTAGGTTATTCTACAAGATGGCGTACTTATCAACGGACAAGTTACCCGGTTCCGTGATCGCGGCGGCGCTTCCATCGCTGCCAAAAGCAGTCACAGCACTAGCGCTAATTAGTCCGAGTGACAACCCACTCCTGCCATAAAGCGCTGCAGATTTATCGCCACAGATTATTTATATTATGTTTATTAGACCCCGCCCTCCCCTGCTTTCCCACTAATTGAATTCACGAGATTTTTGTATGTGAAGGACCTTGTTATAACGGTAACCTTTTTTATGATCTAAATGTAACTCTTTCAAAAAAAGATTTGTTATAAAAGTATTTTATTAATGACATGTTTTGAGCTTGCAGAGAACATAGTAAATTCCCGTGGTTTTGGTTCCCCTTAAAGATGACGATACGCTGAGTGCAAGAAAAAGGAAATTTACTATACACTATTTGACTCTATCTCATCTCAAGTCAACACTAACAAGTAAAATTAATTGAAGCCCTAGTCTAACTAATGGGGCAGTAATGTGTACACTATGATGACGCTGCTGCCCATCATCAATCAGTAATAAAATAATGGTCAGTGACACTTCAATCCCTTAGTCGACTCTTACGACACCCGCAGAAGGAGTTAGGGTGGTGACAAATGTATTCTTACTGCTGTCACCACACGGCCAATTGATTAAAATTTTACAGCGATATACACTACAAAGTTACAATTGTAGCGCTATTCCTGAAATATGAGGGGCGTCCCTCAGTTCCTGCTACCAGCTAGCATAAATTTAATTTGACTTATACACAAATACCCTAGTCTTCTAATTAAAATAACTAACGTTCGTAAATAACCACAAGTTACAAGTTGGCATTTGGCAATCGCCCGAGTTTTGATTAATAACTCTTCTGGCACAATGATTAATTGATAGCAAAATATATTTTATAACATGAAGCTCTTTTTAGCGTCCTAGATTGGGTTATCATCATCACAAGCCTAATCCATTGCTGGACATAGGCCTCTCCTTATTTAAACTGTTTCTACGTATGGAAGCATTAGGAGCCAATACCCATAATTTGCCACTCCGGATAAGTGATCGTAGTCATTTGTCCACTATGATGATGCTTCCCATTATTAATCTTCAATAAATAGAATGGTCGGTTATGCTACAACGACTTATGTCGAACTCTTCATCATCACCATTTATTTATTCGCATTCATGAACAATAACATGAATCCAAATAAACTCTTACGACACCCACGAGAAGAGTTGGGGTGGTGACAAAAATATTCTTACTGCCGTTCATCTCGAGTTTCGAGTTTTCAAGTTCTTCACAAAACATTAGCAGAACAACGAACGGAATGGCGTATACTCCACCGACAAGAGCCGGGCTCTTAAGTAAAAGAAGAAGAAGTTCTTCACGCCTTGCGCCGATATTTTTGTATTTTTTTGTACTATCTATCAGCTATTCCGGCGGCGATAGCTGATAGCTAGCGAGTACGTGTCTCTTTTTTTTACACGGGAGTGCGTATCTTTAGTTCGTGTCTATAGCCAATAGTTCATAACTTAGTAGCTCGCGGTGAGACCAGTAAGCTTAGCACAGGATTGGTGCTACAGTATGTCGCCGCGAGATAGACTATCCGTCCCTCTTCTATTCATGTTGTTAGTAAACGATGGAAAACCTATCTCGCGGCGACATACTGACGTACCAATCATGGCAAAAGCATACAGTGCCATCATAGGATGGCGTTAAGGCTTGAATTCAGATTTTTTAGTCGTCCCTGTTAAATGGTTCAGTGAAAATATGCAGTATTTATAAAATAAATTTCAGCTATCAATTTATAACATTGTAGTGTAACTAATTAATAAACACAAATGAAATTATTTGAATAAAATAATTTGATTAGCGCACTTGTCTCTTCTAGCGTGTTCCGCCCGACATGACAGTCGGACATTGCCGCCAATTAGACCACCTGAATGCACCAATTTAATATTACGTGTAAACAAATCGCCGTTATACTTATGCAACCTCGTATCTCCAATAATCACTTGATACAAAACACATCCGTATTCAAAGTAAAAGAAAGATCATATTTCCATGAATTGATTGCTGTATATGAGAGGTCGAGTAAGTAATACTAAGTATAGCGAAATAGGTACTAGCGTTAATTAGTCATTTTATAAAACAAGATTTATGTTTGTGTACATGCTAATGCTCAAAGTAAAACATTCCTTTAATGAACGCTAATAATTGCAGTGTAGATTTTTTACAATAATTGTATGGTCAGAGCACTGGTATATTTCGTACTCTGTAGCTACTAAGCATAGAGTCGATCTTGTCCCGGAGTCGGTCTTATCCAGCGTTTGCTATCCGCGTGAGCATCTTCGTTGATTTGTAGCCAGCTCGCAGTGTGTTCTGAAGCTAATTAATTTTAATTGGACTGGATGGCAACACGTCTATTAAGGGCACTTTTAGCTCGTTTTGCCTCTCCGGACAATATCGGACACGTATCAGTAATTATTAAGTTATTGATCGGTTGCGTCTACGCTATATGTATTATTTGTATTAACTTACAATAATAAAGCTCTATACTATACACTGTAAACAGTATAATAGAGGTGGATTTAATAAGACCTATACTAATTTAAACTTTTACGGTTTTAACACATAATTTTAACGAAACGGGACTTAATCGCGTATAAGTAAATGAGCTTCGAAAATTACCCCCAAAGTTTCGAGCATACCTAACATTAAACTTGTAGTTCTGTAGGCATATGATGGAGGATGATTTAATAAGACCAGTGAATACAGAAATGGCTAGTGGCATAGACATTCTAAAACATTTAGATATTTCTTTTTTTTTATTTACATAAGTGTTTTAAAGAACTCTGCATTTGTAAAATAGAGTATCCAGAGAAAAAATTATACGTAATAGAAGTTGATAATTTTTTTAACAGCTTTCGAATACTCTCCATCGTTAAATAAAAACAATCGTATCTACTAAGTCATACCTATTTATTTTAGTAAATTCCAATTTTAATTCCCATTCAACACAATAATAACAATTCTTCAATTTGATTCTGTTGGGTATAGAGCTCAGTACTTAATTGAATTATTAAAACCCGTCTTAACACCCGATCGCGATAGCACTCCAATAGGCGCACGAGCGTAAAATTAAGCGCATTGTTGCGCATAGGCATCATTCATAAATGAGAATTCAACACGAAATTAATACCAATTTAACGTCAACATCAGTGCGTTACACTCGCACGCACGTAGCTGTGCTTTGGAGTGAGTGCAAGCGACTGTTTCGTTTTAAAAGTGATTCGAAAGGTTGTTTGTGAATAAGGCCCACGTCGCCTGCGCTGGTATGCGTAAGCCGGCCCTAGCGCGATCTTTGATCCAATTTGCAATTTGTACTATTGTGCATATTGTTATGACAGAGGGCTACACCAGTTAGAAGTACAGATAGCAGCAGGTATTGCTATGCGGGCAGGGTGTTCAAAATGAACTTGGCACGAGCTTTTTGCTAAGACTAAAAGAGTGTGTTAAGATAATTGTGAACACCCGACCCGCTAAGCAATATCTGCTGCTTACTTTACGTTACAAATAATATACGAGTATGGAACTTTTCTGATACACAGATTTAAGACTCAAATTCCTAGAAACAGTAAAGTTATATAGGTACCTTTAGGGTGAAGACACATTTATCAGCATGCGTACGCATTTTGTCTATAGAAAATGTCAGTTTAGTATGGGACCGCGTCGAGCTTTCCGCACGCGTACGCATGCTTACACGTTTCATACTAAACAGCCAATTTTATTAGACAAAATGCGTACGCATGCTGATAAGTGTGTTTTCACCCTTATGTGCCAATAAGATAAATGCAGAAGTAGGTGCCTACGCTATAAAATGAACACAGCTTATCTACCGTCTTTTTGATACTAATAGGTACAGTCAGTATCGAAAGAAACACACGTGAAAAAGACATGTTTTAATGTAATTCTTATTGACCTCCTGTCCATTGAGAAGACTGAGACTAAAGAATTTATGCATAATCACGATCTATAGTCATTATGTCTAATTCATCTACCTAAATTACGTACAAAATTTTATCATTTTTATACCTACTCCGATACCTATAAGATAGTATATTTCCATATAATAAGTAGAAGGGAGAATTATCAATGCGGACACAAAATTTATATTTAAAATCCCTAGTATCACTGTTTACTTACAATATCCATGAGAAGACACGTCAGAAACATTTTATTTGAGCACGCACGCGTCGCGAGTTCCATAAAAATCTGGTAAACAAAAAGCTCATTCAGATGGAGGACGGGAGCTAATTGTCCAGAGTAGTGACGATGACAGGGCCACGTGACCCGTCACTCGCAGGGAAATTAAAACATTCCGTTATTTTCATTTTACAAGTAAGGGTCGTCACTTGAATGTAACTGGCCGGTAATATTTCCCGCTGTTTTTGTATGAAATGTGTAATCACGGTAAGCATTTTGTAGTATTTGTTATATGTACATGAGAAAGTAAGTTTTTTGTTTAAAAGGTTTTCAATAAATTACCATAGTATCTGTTACACTAATCGAATCCTACAACACAAGAGATGAGACAATTTCGTAGTAATCTTTTTTTTATTTCAACGACAGAGGGGCCTTTGTCGCGTAAACTTACGTTTAATATTATCCTGACGTTTCGAGCATGACGTATTGACGATACACCCGTGATCGCAGGTAGACTGGCAAGAAAATATTTCAACACCTTCTAGCTGCGCGGGTTTTGCGAACTACCCTAAATCAATTTATATATTTTTTTGTATAATTATTTTTTTATAGTACATTGTGCATCAAGGGAGGTAAGTACGGAATTACTAACGAGAGTGTTAGAAGCCCGACGCCGTTAGGCGGAGGGCTTTTATGACTCGAGTTAGTATTCCGCTTACCGACCGTGATGCATACAATGTTTTTCATCACACTTGCTAACCAAAAAATAAGTTTTAAGACATAATATTATTAAATGGCGTACTGACATTTCTATTACTCCCTAGGGAATTTCACTTTTCTATTACTCCCGCTACGCGCGCAAGCAATGGCGCGCTTAGACAGCAAGTGTGATGAAAAATTTATTAACTACGTTTGTGCTCGTAGACACATTCATGCAATAGGCATGATGATTGGCAAGTCAAATCAGTATCTTTTTCGAACTGTCAAAACGATCACCACTATGGAATTTTAAATGAAATACACAAAAGTGACGTCACGTTTGAGTACTGCCAAATGACCTACTTACTCTTTTAAGTTCTTTTCAATTTATTAAATAGAAGTTCTGTACAAAAATTACTGCAATCTACATCTTAGTAATATTTCTTCGTATGTTACGTCGTGCTTAATGTTAAATAATTTATTTTAACTACAGTCATCATCCCTATCCTACAAAGCAATATAATTATCTCGATCTTCAAGTGTTACATGTATTCATGACACATTTTTTCATTTTGAGGAAATAGTAACCCTTTAAATCACAGCTCTTGTCAAAAATATGCACTTACAGTAACAAAAATGTAAATGCATCATATACCGTCCACGGTATCAAAGTAATATCGGAAGCCGCCGGCGGCGTAGAAAATTTAATTATAAAAAATCACCCCACCCATAAGGGGAGTTACGAACTGCACATTACGCGTTATCATTTTTAATTAAAAATTCTCAGGACACAGACAACTATTTTATTAATACTCCGCGTAAATAGCGGTAATTAAATGACGCCATATTGGAATTTAACCGAAAATATTGGCTGTGAAAAGGATAATGGCCGACAACGAAAATGGTTTCTTTTTAATTATGGAACCTCTTATTCCGATTACAACACTAAAATTATTAATTAAATAATATACTATATGTGTGTTTCCTATGGTAATAGATATAATGTAGGTACATAATATAATACTAAGTATCTATTGATTTAATTTAATTATTTGGTACCAATCTAAAGCCGAGTAACAATTAATAAATGTAGTAATTTATAGTATCTAAATAATAAAAGGATAAGGAAAATTTTGTTGTTGTTCTGGTCAAAATTATGCTACTGGGTCAAGTTGGGTAAATGGTCCTGCCGGGAAAACAGATAAATACCACATACTTATATCTACTATGAAAAAAATCTGCCATGGGGAAAAACAAACTTACATTTCACTTACCCAACATGACTATACCCAAGTAGGTAATTAATACAGTCATCTCGTCACTGTAAAAACTATGACTACTCTTCGCAACATCGTTTGTCAGTATTAAACCAGAACTGAGATACGAGCTTTATTTAAAGTAGGTATTTGTTTACTTAGTCAGTTTTGGTTGCCGACCGACTGTCAACATCACTTTCTGGACATACTTTATACACAGCGTGTGTATTGGATACGGGCGAATATTTTAATGCGATTACTATCGGACCTAGGGAACCTGTTTACATATATTTTTGTAGGAAATTAAGGTAGTTTTTTTTTCATACAAAGTAATTGAGCACGCTATGTATTGCATCCGCTGATAGCCGGGCATTTTCGCGAGAAGAGATACAAAAACTTATTTTTCTGAAACGGGTAAATTTTATGTTTTTCCTGCTCAGAATCACGAGCTCTTTCGATCCTACTAGAAAAAAAAAGTGTCCCAAATTTTTATTTCTATTACGTAGCCGTTTTTCAAACACTTTGTACAGCGGTTACAAAGTGGAGAGCATGTAAAATGTATGAAAAATGTGGGACCATTTTTTTCTTGTACTTTTTTTCTCCTAGATTGAAAGAACTCGTTATTCTGAGTGGGTAAAACATTAAATTTACCTACCTTAAAAAAAAATTTTTTTGGATCTCTTCTCGCGAAAATGCCCAGCCATAATTAACGTCGACATAAGTATTTAAACGTTATACGAGTGTCGTGTCAGTTGGACGGCATACATTGCTGCTGGGTTGAACTTTAGAAAAACTTTTACACCTAATTAACAACAACATTTAATGAAATCAGTATCTTATACGATTCTTAGGATCAGATATTATCACATCATCAGCCCATGATAGTTCACTGCTGGACGTAGGCCTCTCCTATTAACTATGCGTATGATGCATTAGGAGGTAAATGCCCGTAATCGCCACGCTGGGCAAGCGGATTGGCGATCGCAGTAATGTGTCCACTATGATGACGCTGCTGCCCATCATCAATCTTTTATCAAATAATGGTCAGTGACACTTCAATCCCTTAGTCGACTCTCATGACACCCGCAGGAGGAATTGGGGTGGTGACAAATGTATTCTTACTGCCACCACACGGCCACCAGATATTATAGCTGGATTAATTATTCGCCCGTATAAAATACACACGCTGTATGTAGGCATGTTAAAATAATAACTTTAATAACTTACAAATAACGACGTTCCGATATCTAAAGCTGCGCAGAGCGGAAGGAACGAACTTCCACAAAAATGAACCGGAACCGCGGCGATAACTTTTGATTGCATGTCTAGCGATTAAAATGGTTTCCTTTCATTTTACCTACACATAAATTCGTTGATAGCATCAGTTTGATTAGCTACTTTACTTTCGATATTATTTGCGATATTTGCTTCAGATATTTAATTAAAGTAAAAATATCCAAAATCTTTTTATATTGGTACCTGCAATACTTATTAGTGCCCTGGCTTGCCCGTTGTCGAATGAAGCCAGAGTACAATCAAAGAAAAAGAAAGTGTACACAATTTTTTTCAAAAATATGTCCCTGTGCATTCTAATACTGTGTAATAAGAACGTCGTAACATATTAATGAGCGGATTCTTTCGATACTTATTTTTGCACTTGACTGTACAATTTAAGCTGGTTTATATAGGTTTTATTAATCGAAGATAAGTTTATTGTATGATGGGTCTATGGAGCGACATTATCGCTAAGCCATAAAGCTTATCAATCAAAACAAAAGAAAATAAAGGTTGTCCAATGGGACAATCTGACACAAATTGACCTTAGGAAGTCAATAAGCTAAATTAGGTGGCTTGTGTTTTAGGAACCAAATAATAGCGAATCTAGGAATTTAAGTTAATACGAATACCTAGTTAATGCGACAGCTATACAGACAGAAATTTAGTACAATCCCAAAAGCTTATGTTATAATATATGTTATATCTGTTGCTACCATGTTTACAGCTACATTCCTGCTTAGAAAAACATCAAAAATAAAGTGGGGGTCTTAATTAAATGTTACTTAAAACAATGTCATACTTCGAGTCTAATGGATTTTAATACAAGAGTAGTAATACTGTTATACTTTTAAATTCTAAGTTAGGCAAACAACAATCACATTCTGCCACCGCTAAAATATTTAAATTATTTTTTTATCTAGTTGTCGAAGAAATAGTTATTTGTTATACAAGGGTGCAAAGTTGTATTTTACCCGCGAGTATGAAATTGAAACACGAGCAAGCGAAAGGATTCTATAGTTGAACCACGAGCGAAGCGAGTGGTTCTAAAATAGAATCCTGAGCAGCGAGTGTTTTAACATACGAGAAGTAAAATACATTTGCACCCGTGTGTAACACAAAACTTTTCCCCTCACTATAGCGAGGAAACTCAAAAAAGGTAATTATTTGTTCACATTACAATCATCATCGGGTTAGTGATAATAATTTTCCAAATGCATCATATATTTAATGCAAGATTTTGTCGCAGTAAACTTACCACGAAAAAGTAAACGCAGCACGATTTTAACACATTCCTGTAGTTGCACACCAACGCCAATGCATTATTAAATCATTCTCATTCATTATTTTTACAAAATTATAACAGAACACCCTGAAAGTTGTTTAGTTTACTATTTTTATGCGTGTTCGAGTCGGTAAATAAAGATTATAACCTATAATATTCTTTGACAATGTTGACGTTGACATTTTCTGCGTTTTGTGATTGCATCTAGTCATCTTATCATCATTCACTAAAACAATTGTTACTTATGGAATTTTAGGATTTATATGTTAAAATCATCATATTATATAAAGGTTTGTATTTTACACTAAATTCTCAAACAAATTATTTAATTATCATTAATATGGAACAATTTCCATGAGCATTTTACGTTTTGTTATTCCAAAACCAAGATCATTACTTTGCCACACAAGTGAATAAATATGCGTTTTTACACGTTCGTATTAAAGGATAAACGAGCACTTTACGAGCTAGTGAGGGGAAAAAGTATTGTATGTAATAGTTCAATAATTGGTTTTTGAAATCAAGAGTGGCTGTTAGAAAACGAGACTATTTATCACTGTTGCATAAACTACTATTTTATAGTCGACATCAGTCATTTAAATGGCAGATTAAAATGTTCGACTATAAAGTGAGATAAAACGACTGTCGCTCTCATCTCAAATTTCCTTAAACTCGTGTACAGGTAATAATAGAAAAAATAGCAAACATTCATAGCGATTCCAATAGGCTAATCGTGAGTTATTAAACCCCTCGGCGGCCCACCTGATCGCCTCCCGGCTATAATAGAAATACCGGGGACTTATTATTAAAATTGCTGCTAAATTGCTCCCTCACCCCCGGATTTCGTAGGAAGGTGACTTATTGACTCCGCATTGTACTTCAAATAATAAATTTAATTGATGTAATAACGTGGGATTATTATTGATGTTATGTTGAGAGAATTGAATTTCGACATTGTGATTGCTATAAATATACCATCATACCATCATCAGCCTATGATAGTCCACTGCTGGACGTAGGCCTCTCCTATTAACAATGCGTATAGACGCATTAGGAGGTAAATGCCCATAATCGCCACGCTGGGCAAGTGGATTGGTGAGCGCAGTAATGTGTCCAATATGATGACGCTGCTGCCCGTCATCAATCTTTTATCAAATAATGGGCAGCGACACTTCAATCCTTACGACACTCGCAAGAGGAGTTGGGGTGGCGACAAATGTATTCTTACTGCCGTCACCACACGGCTGAAATAAATATAAATATGTATAATCAAACGGTTAAACTGACGTATAATTAGTCACTACACGTGACATGTTTCGGAGAGCCTAGGTCTCCATTATCAAGCACTGAGCCCGCATTCACGCCTCACGATTCGCTCGAAACATGTTGCGCGTTATAACTAAATTATGTGTATTTTAATCGTTTAATTATACAGGGTGTTTTTTTATCGACCGTTCAAATTCTAAGTAGTGAATGTGTAGGTTATACTGACCAACTTTTACTATGGGGACAAAGTCGAAATCGCGAAAAAAAAATCAGCTGTTTCATACATTTCGGCCGGCGTAATGCCGCCAATTTGTATGAAACAGCTGATTTTTTTTCGCGATTTCGACTTTGTCCCCATAGTAAAAGTTGGTGAGTATGACCTACACATTCACTACGTAGAATTTGAACGGTCGAAAAAAAAACACCCTGTATTATACTTATTATGTCTCAAGAAAGTTTAAATTCAATTGTCATTGCTTTTGGAATACTATTTTAAATTGAATTCAGAATGAATAAATAATTACTTCGTCAACGATTGTAGAATAGTTTAGGGAAAATAAGTGTTTACGTTTTTATTGCTGTTTCATTATAGTTTCTAAGAAACATGCCTATTAGGCCGTGTGGTGACGGCAGTATTAATATGTTTGTCACCACCCAAGTCTTCCCGTGGACGTTATAGGTCACTAAGGTATTTAAAGTGTCACTGACTGTTCATTTATTGAAGATTAATGACGGGTAGCTAGAGTCATCGTAATGGACGCACTACTGCGACAGTCAACGCGCTTGCTCAACGTGGCGATTATGGGCATATTGGGCATTACCTACTAATACGTGAATATTAAGGAAATGGGAGACGCCTATATCTAGAAGTGGACTGAAATATATTGATTATAATGGATCGATCAAATTAAACGATTATCAAGCGAAAACACTATTATATTTTTCAGAAAAGGATTTAGAAGGTTACATGTTCACTCGAGTATATATTAAGCAATAATGGCAGATCAGTTTGTACAAAAGTATCTTAGCAACTAGAATAGAATAGAAAATAATAAAATTCAAATAAAACAAGCCAGCAACATGCGTCACACTGATTATGTGTGTGATGTGATGCTTATTACAAAAAAATAACGGTCTGAAATGTACAATCATCAAAACATTCTGTTGCACTTATGCAAATTATTCCGTCAAGAGTACAGTCGGACATAATAACTATACACTACGCTCGAGACCGCCCTCAACCGGATTTACCTCAACGGACCCAGCGGGCAGAGCTACGAGCATCAGTACGGGCCGCGCTCACGAATCGCGTGGTGTGAATGCGGGCCCAGTGCTTGATAATGGAGACCTAGGCTCTCTAAGACATGTCGCGCGTTGTGACTAAATACACGTGAGTTTAATCATATTTATAGTAGGCTACAAAAATATGTTAATGGTTTTGATACAGTCGGCAACAAAAATATGTTAATGGTTTTGATATACCCCTCGGATATACCGACTTGTGTAAATATTATTACACGTGAATGTACGTATATTATTATAACGCAGCGCAGACGTTAATTACGTAAGTAGCTAACGTGAGTCGCTAATTAATTGAGCGTATTACCGTGATTAAGCTACCCAACAACGACACTGATATGCACTGCACATTCTTGACATTATACAACTAGGAATCAATGCAATATAGCTAAATACATTATACCTCTATAGGGTGACATTTGGGAAGAAAAGTGATCGGGATACAAGGGACGGTGACGCTGATCAAATTTCACTATTGTGGTCTTAGTAATTGTTACTTGTGAGAGATCCCTCGTGGAGCAGGCCTGCTTTCTTCTTATCTTGATTTTCTTATTAGATTTTGTTAGGTCAGTCACTTTAGTCTTTGAAGTTAAGCGGAGGAACAATGAAAATGCATAAGGCAGGAGAAATGACCACAATTATTGAATTTTAAAACAATTATGGAGCGAGACACAGTGTTGGCCATTGAAAAGTTTGCAAAAGTAAGTTTTAAGTCGATGAGTGACCGAATGATATATTTTGATTTGAGGTATTTCCGGTGAGTGATGGAGTGAATAGAAAACGTCAAATGTTGCTAGAGTAAAAACCAATAATTCGCTAACACATACAATACTTACATTTGTTATCTGAAATACTATAATTTAGTACAATACTGTTATTTTCATTTTAAACCATTTCTACAAATAAAGATTTTGATTTTATTTAATTTTTAATCAAATTTTCTTTACGAAATTAACTAAAGAAATCTAGCATTTGTTTTTTTTTAATCAGCCAGCTACTCGCGGCTTCCCACCAATATTGTTGAGACAATGAGTTGTATTACGATTTATCGCATGCTTCTGCCAAGATGGTTGTACAGTGTACAAATACCTAAATCAGTTAACATCACATCACCATCAGTGCTGCCGTGCCGTGATAAGTTTACGGATTGTTTTTTTTATAGTACCTATTATTCACACTTACTTTTACATTCTATAGGTAAGACAGTACTGATGTCAAAGAACGTTTTGTATACATATTAATACCACAATGAAACTATGATTTCAATATATTAAGTGTAACACTATGGGGACAATCAAGAAATTAAGAAAAAAATTTCCTAATTATGAGTTGATTGAGCCTTAATTTTTAGTTAAATATGAATCAATTCATAATTATGCCATTTTTTTCGATTTCTTGTGACCGTCCCTAGTACAGCCAGGGGCATAAATATATATACAATTTTAGACCTTTTATTCCAGACATAAGTAAAAAAGTGTATACGTATTTATACCCTTGACTGTACCTGTTCACTCTTTTTTTTTTTTTTTTTTTTTATACCACGTCGGTGGCAAACAAGCATTCAGCCCGCCTGATGGAAAGCAGTCACCGTAGCCTATGGGCGCCTGCAACCTCAGGGTGTCACATGCGCGTTGCCGACCCAATAAAAATAACGTTGGCACAACAAAGTAGCTCCACTCCACCTGATCGTAAGTGAAAAGTAGAGCCCAAATCGCGGCGGCAACGAACAGGAGACAATCAGTAACCTGTTAGTTGCCACCGCCTTGCTGGCCCGCTAGATGCTGGTAAATACACCGGCTGACCCCGAAACACGGCAAACACGAAGGTAAGTCATTTCACGGGCGTTTACACCGAATGTACGGTGGTAGCCAACCAGGCGGGTACTAGTAAAAATACCCTACCACCGGCTGAGAAGCTGGATACTCAGTATTTCCCTTAGTCGACTCCTACGACACCCACGGGAAGAGAGGGGTTGCTCCACGGCCCAAATGACACCCTGTAGAGGTATAATTATAGTATCTGTATTTTCTGAATTCCACAGTTTAATTAACACAGATATAGATTATTAAACGCTTGTTCTCCAAAATGTCTAAATTATGTTTTGAATGCAGTCAATCCGGCAGTGAGTAATTGCGCGCATAACACACATGCCTCCGATCGTCGGTAATGCAAACGGGTACTCAATCAGCTTATATTGATAACAGTAGTCGTACCATGAGTTGGACGGTGTAGGGTTAGAACCATTAGTAGATTTTTTTTCTTCCTTGATGATGTCAGACGATTCGAAAATGCTTATTAATAAGCGTTAGCGATTGGCCAGGGACCGGAACCGTTATTTTCTCCATACAAAAATAACGGTTTATTTTTCGTTCTCAATCAGCTTATGTTGATAACAGTAGTCGTACCATGAGTTGGAAAGTAAAGGATACGTTAGGTTTTACTCGATACGTAATGCATTCTATTGCTCTCGCACTGACACATTGGAGGGAGTGTGATAAGGTTGCTACCTTTTTAAAAGCCAAAGTAGTACATTACGACACAAGTGCGAAAAACATGAAATTCGTAACGAGTGGCGACGTTTTAAAATACGACCGATGTTTGACCGAGTGTTTAATTTTTTTTTTTTATTTAAATCGACACGAGTTACGAATTTCGTTTTTGCACGTGTCTCGTACGACGTTTTTTAGTACCTACAGATGGCCCTCCGAAGTTTTGGACCTGACGTAAAATGACCCACTTCTCACACTAGAGCCTAAAAAAGGCACCATCTGTACTAAAATAGTATTTTTCTCAAACTTGCTACGGAATGTTGATGTTACTTACTTTAAATGAAACCCGGAAATACTATGTGTCCGGTGTCATATGCTAAGATGATATGTAAAGAGATTTCATGTATTTATTTCACACCTAGGACTGCAAACAAACTGTTTAAGTGTTTTGAAACATCAAATTGTGAAGATGAGAATGAGATATATCTACTTGGCCTGTAACCCTTCGTTTCCCGTCCTCTACAGTAATGTACTATTATAAAAATTATAAAAAAAATACTTACAGGGAAAGTGAGGGAAAAAAATAGTACACCTATATATCAAATTGTACTTGTCGCAAATTCCGCGGATGCGTTCCGTTTCAAAATTCCAAGCCATCACAAAATTGAAGCCGCTGGCGATATAATAAAAATATAGTATCTTACGTACTATATTAATATATTATACAGTACACCCGAGTAAAATATAGTACGATACTATATATTATAGAACGGGTGGCTATGGCTACCCTAAGCGTGATGGCCTGCTTTACGTATCGAGTAAAACCTAACGTTACCGATACTTGCAAAGCTCGTGCTAATATGCAAGTGCGAGCGGGAAAGAGAGAAGTTAAATTCGGTTCACGGTTTTCGGAGGTATCGATGACTTACATACAGAAACAGTCGAATTGAGATCCTCCTCCTTTTTTGAAGTCGGTTATAATCGATACTTTAGGTAGGTATGAATAAATGTACGTACCTAGTTATCTAACTTTTTAGAATACTGATTTATTAATTTATCGTATTCCACCTTTTCGGACCAGTAGTCATAAATCCCACACATTATGATATCGATAATTAAATTAAACTGTCAGTTGGTTTATTTATTAACAAATCAATTCAATCCTATTGCCTGTAGCCGTAGGCTATTATAAATACGTATAATTAGTGTAATTGTATTTCTAGGAAATTTTACAATTGGGCCGGACAATTACTATCATATTAATCATATTGTTATATATAATATAATTATCAGCCCATTGGGAGGTTACCACGATCTACTAATGCGATTCAGTTTAGGACCAAATCTGAACCGAGAAGTGTCAGTTCCATACAATAACTGTCAAAAACTGTCATGAGGAACCTATTTAAATATGGACGTAATTATGCAAAAGGGAACCAACCCAAATGAATTTTTCATTCTAATTAACACTTTAAATCACAAGAAACAAAGTCAATCTTTAAAATGACAGATTCGTGTGGATTGGTTACCTTTTGCATAATTACGTCCATATTTAAATAGGTTATATTTTATAATATAATAATCGATAGCCACCTGAACACTTTTTATTTAGATTACGGGACTACGCAAATCAATCTTAAAAGCGGATCGGCGTAAACTGGTCGGAAATGTACAAATAACTAAACGGTTAAACTCATTGTATTCGTCGTAGTCACTACGCGCGGCATGTTTTGGAGAGCCTAGGTTTCCATTACCAAGCACTGACAGATAGAATGAGCAATCGCTCGTTTGGTGTAAACCCACCTTTAGATGTTTCCGAGCTGTACGTACGTATAACAAGTACCGAAACATTCGCGTAAGAAATGGAATATTCTTTAAAGTAGGTAAATCATAGAGGTAACCTCTTTACCCTTAGCTAACCTCATTATTAATTATCTGCACGTAAAAATAAACATTTATTAATTAGGTATTTTCCGTCGCAATCCTTTCCAAACATGAATTGCTCTTCATTATTACGCAAACACGTTAACATACTTAACTAGATGCATTGCTTATCGGGTGCAGTAAAATGGATTTCTAATTACAGGAAATGAAATAATTCCGTAACTAATTAGCGCGATTGGATTAGAATGGTTAACATACCTCCGAGCCGGTTCAATCAAACGTCATTGATCTACTATGAAAGAGAAAATAAATATTCTGTATTAAATACAGACCTATTAGATATATAGCATCGTCCAGGGTGCTTAAAAATATCTCAACATGCATTCTCCGAAGCTCTTTGTGTTTGTAATTTTCAAATCAAAATATTTTAAAACACGTGTCCAATATTTTTTATTACGTAATCGAACTGATGTATTGATTGGGTAAATATTTGAGCGTTTCAACCACCTAATTTTGGTGGCATATTTTTTGCCGAAGATTCTATTCGTTACAATGTGCTACTTTGTCATTTGAAGGAGGCGCGGTACCTTATACATATACGTACAAATGACGAAGTGTAATTGAGCCGTTTAGAAAATTCGGCAAAAATGATTTAAATGATGCCACCAAAATTAGGCGGTTGAAACGCTCAGATATTCACCCGATTATTGTCAAAGTCAAACCATTCTTCCTTCAAGTAAGTTTATTAATAAGCATTTTCGAATCGTCTGACACAATGTCAAGAAAAAAATCTACTACCGGTTCCAACCCAACACCACTGTCCTGAGAAGAACAGTAAAGTCAAGCTCCATACTACCATATTCTAGTAAATCTAGTTGGTAGCCCTCGTCTTTGTTTGGTAAACTAATAATTAGCCAGACATCGTACGATTTCCAGCATTTTTGTATTATTCGAAAGGAGATAGCGAGTTAAGGTTCATCTTTGTGTTACAACGTGTTATGACACGTTACAGCTGAAAATTGACCCCTGGATTCCTTTAACTCAACTACATTTCACCAAAAACCCTAGAAGTATAGTTAAAGGAATCCAAGGGTCAGTTTAAGTTGAAACGAGTAATGACACGTAAGACAATAACGGACCTTAACTCACTATCTCTATTTATTAATAACGGACACCATGGTGCTTATCCAAGTTGCCAATCGCTAGCGCTTAATCGTCAATCGTAAACGAAAGGCAGCTAGCTGCCCCTCTCTTTGTCGCACTAATATGCAAGAGTGTCAGAGAGGGAAAACTACGATACGCTACTGTGGGCGTTATGCCAAAGATAATTTATGTTTTTTATGTTTTTGGATTTTTAATGTTTTTACAATTTTACTTTTTAATATTTTTACATTATACAGTTTTATGTGTTTTACAATTTTACGATTTGATATTAAATTATTTAATGTTATTTTATGCCAAATGAAATTAATTATTTATTTATATCAAATGAATTTTATTGTATAGTGTAAATTATAATTATGTCAATGAATTTATATTTAATCATGTTAGTTATTAATTATTTACAGTAATTTTAATTGATCGATTCAATGTATAATGATTTTTACCTTTTAACCTATTTACATAAGTCGATTTAATTTATTACAATTCATGAAATCATTTTTATCAATATAAACAAGCACATATGTAAAATAAAGTCGAATGCATTATTTATATTGTTTTGTGAACAAACGGACAAACAGATTCCGTGTTATTAGTATATATTTGTAAGCAGCGAGCGCGCGCTCGGCCACAAACCAGTTCCCGACCGGCCGGCCTGCGCCTGCGCAGCGCAGCCCGCCGCAGTCTCTGATCCGCTTTAACGCCAAGTGCATGTCGCCTTGCGCGCCGGCTGCCGCTTTAATTTATGCTCGCGCTTGTATAGTTTTAAGTGCTTTCACCCTATATTTTCTCCTTCTGTGCATGTGAACTCTTTTCTATGCTTTCGCTTACGCTTATGAGCTAGAAATAAACATTTAAAGTGCAAAGGACTGGCTGTTTTTATTTTGCGCCGAAGCTGTCCTCAAGTAAGTGAAATAGAAGAATTAGAACTGGGCGATTACACACGCACCTTTCTACACTGGTGACCCCGCTAAGCACGTTACTATGGGTGAAAACGGCAACGGCTCTACAGCGGAGAACAAAGGAGAACCGTTACAAAATGGCGCTGAGCAGTTAACGGCTGAGTCATTTCGGATTGGCGTAAGGATACCACCCTTTTATCCGGACAAGCCAGCGCTATGGTTTGCGCAGCTTGAAGGGCAGTTCCGGTTATCTAAAGTTACGGCGGATGAGACCAAATTTTATTACGCGATGGCGCAGCTTGAACCCCAGTATGCGGCGGAGGTCGAAGATATTATTACGTCACCTCCGGCCGACGACAAGTATTTAAAGCTCAAAACGGAGCTTATAAAACGCCTTTCTGCGTCAAGAGAGAGGAAGGTTCAACAGGTCTTGAACCATGAAGAGCTAGGAGACAGGAAGCCTTCACAGTTCCTTCGGCACCTTCAAAACCTGGCGGGACCTGGGCTACCTGAGGACTTCTTACGTTCCATTTGGGTCAATCGGCTACCTCAGCGAACTCAGGATATCGTCGCATCGCAGATGAAGTTATCGTTGGAAGATTTGGCAGAGTTGGCCGATCGCCTTCACGACGTCGTCGCACCTACCCCGCAGGTAGCAGCTGCAGCGCTACCCTCCACTTCATCTGATCCCCTAGTCCTGCAGATCGCGGAGTTGAGCAGGCGGATGCAGGCACTGGACGCCAAGGTTGGACGAATGTCTCGACCCAAAGCAAGGTCATCGAGCCACACTCGTCAGCGTTCCACGTCCAAGAGGTCCAACTCCAACTACCGGAAGTTCCCTACCTGCTGGTATCATCACAAGTTTGGGGAGCAGGCTAAGAGGTGCATCAAGCCTTGTGATTACCAGGCGGGAAATGCCTCGGGCAGTCGGTAATGGCGACGGGCGGCTGCCCCGGCACAGGTCGCATATTCATCATGGACTCTAGGACAAAACTACAATTTCTTGTGGACACAGGTAGTGATTTGTGTGTTTTTCCGCGTAGTAAATTAAAAAATCGTAGAGCGCCGACGAACTATAATTTGTGCGCCGCCAATGGCACAGTGATAAATACTTACGGTTACGTGCATCTAGTTCTTAGTATAGGCTTGCGCCGTGACTTTCCCTGGCGATTTGTTGTAGCGGACGTTACAAGGGCCATAATAGGTATAGATTTTTTATCTCATTATGATCTTCTTGTCGATTGCAGGAAACATCAACTCATCGATCGCAATACATTGCTCTTCGCCCAGGGTTTGCCTGCCAAGTCGTCTGATGCCATTTCCTCAGTCAAAGTTGTAACGGGTGAGTCGAACTACCACACAATACTACAGGAATATCCCGACATCACTCGCCCATCTGGCATACACCGTACAATTAAACACACCACACTACACCATATCCGGACTACATCCGGACCTCCTGTTTTCAGTGCACCTCGTAGGTTAGCACCTGACAAGTTGGCCATCGCGAAGGAGGAGTTTTCTTCTATGCTTGCTAGTGGCATAGCCAGACCCTCCGAGTCTCCTTGGGCCTCACCCTTGCATTTGGCCCCTAAAAAGGACAATGGTTGGAGACCCTGCGGCGATTATAGGATGCTCAATGCGCGTACAGTACCTGACAGGTATCCTATACGCCATATTCAGGATTTTACGCATAATATCGCAGGCTGCCGCGTGTTTTCAACCATTGACCTTGTTAAGGCCTATAATCAGATCCCCGTCAACCCTGAAGACATCCCGAAGACTGCCATAACGACGCCGTTCGGTCTTTTCGAATTTCCGTTCATGTCGTTCGGTCTTCGAAATGCCGGACAGACGTTTCAGCGCTTCGTGGATGAGATGTTGCGGGGATTAGACTTCTGTTACAGCTACTTGGACGACTTCTTAGTCTTCTCGAGGGATGAGAAGACCCATGAAGCCCATCTTCGACAGCTGTTCGCCCGGTTACAGGAATACGGCATGGTTATCAACACCTCCAAGTGCGTGTTCGGGGCTTCAGAGGTAACTTTTTTAGGATACCGTATTTCTGCTGAGAGTACCAAACCTCTTCCTGCCAAGGTCGCGGCCATCAATGACTTCCCTCCACCAAAGAACGTGCGGGAGCTCAGGCGGTTTCTGGGCATGATGAACTTTTATCGCAGATTCATACCCAGTGCTGCCCAGCATCAGGCTCCCCTGAACGCTCTGCTGACAGGTTCGGTGAAGGGATCACACCCGGTCCAGTTCACATCGGCAGAGCAGGACGCGTTTGACCATTGCAAGCAGGACCTGAGCCAGGCTGCTCTTCTGGCCCATCCAGACGCTCAGGCTGAGTTATGTATCGTAACGGATGCCTCCGATGTAGCTATGGGTGCTGTCCTGCAGCAGTTTAATGACCAGAAGGGCTGGGAGCCATTGGCCTTCTTCTCGCGCAAACTGAGTCCTGCTCAGCAGAAATATTCACCGTACGATCGGGAGCTGTTGGCGATTTATGAGGCGATCAAGTATTTCAGGCACATGGTGGAAGCCCGCGACTTCAGGATCTACACAGACCACAAGCCTTTATGCTTCGCCTTCCATTCTCGTAAAGAGAATTGCTCGCCAAGGCAGTTCCGTCACCTGGACTTCATATCGCAGTTCAGCACAGACATTAGGCACATTTCGGGTAAGGACAATGTGGTAGCTGACACTCTCTCTAGGGTCGAGGAGATCACACAGCCAGTGGACGCATGCAAGCTGGCTGTAGCACAGAGTACTGACCCAGAGTTGGAGCAGCTGCTGAACAGTGACAACTCGTTGCGCCTGACGAAAGTCCTCATACCAGGTACTAATGCTGAGCTGTACTGCGATGAAAGTGGCAAGTCTTTGACTGCTAGACCTTACGTTCCAGCAGAGTTTAGGCGTCAGATCTTCGAGAGCCTCCACTCTTTTAGCCATCCAGGCGCTAATGCGTCGGCAAAACTCGTGGCTGACAGGTATGTGTGGCCTGGGATCAGGAGAGACTGTCGAGAGTGGACCAGGAGCTGTCTGGCTTGCCAGCGGTCAAAGGTCACTCGACACGTTTCCACGCCTCTGTCTTCATTTGACATTCCCAAGGGTAGGTTCTTGAACATCCATATTGATCTGATCGGACCACTACCTCTTTGCCAAGGTTTTAGGTACTGCCTCACCGCCGTTGACCGTTTCACGAGATGGCCTGAGGCAATTCCAATACCAGATATGTCTGCTGATACCGTAGCACAGGCTTTGCTGCACGGTTGGATCGCTCGGTTCGGGTGTCCTATGGATATTGTAACTGACAGAGGCCGGCAGTTCGAGTCTGCACTCTTTAAGAAGCTGTCCCATCTGACAGGGTTTGTACATAAGCGCACCACAGCTTACCATCCTGCCTGTAATGGCATGGTGGAACGTTTTCACCGGCAGCTGAAAGCCGCCATCACTTGTCACGCCCGGCAGCACCTGGGTTGAATCACTCCCACTGGTGTTATTAGGCGTAAGGAACGCTTTCAAGGAAGACCTTCAGTCATCATCTGCTGAGCTAGTCTATGGACAGCCCTTGCGGATGCCTGGTGAGTTTTTCCACCCAGGTGCTGACCCATTGCCTGATGTGACGGACTACTTGTCTCGGCTTCGCACGTTCGTGAGGAACTTGCACCCGACACCAGCCTCGCGTCACTTAGGTCAGCGTCGCACCTTCATTTTCAATGATCTAGCCACATCTTCACATGTCTTCCTCAGAGATGACACATTGTGCAAGTCATTGAAACCAGCGTACACAGGTCCCTTTAAAGTTCTGCAAAGAGGACCAAAGATTTTCACATTACTTGTAAACGGTAAGTCTGTGACAGTATCGATAGACCGGATTAAGCCAGCCTATATACTTCACGACACATAAACCACTCACATTACACATAACACATTCTCACCTAGCAACACCCTTAAAGCCACGACCACCGATACAGCATTGAGTGAGGAAAGTGGCATCAGACGTACACGGTCGGGCCGTGTAGTTCATTTCCCAGACTATTATCGCCCTTAGTCGGTCTCTGGAGGGGGGTGATGTGGGCGTTATGCCAAAGATAATTTATGTTTTTTATGTTTTTGGATTTTTAATGTTTTTACAATTTTACTTTTTAATATTTTTACATTATACAGTTTTATGTGTTTTACAATTTTACGATTTGATATTAAATTATTTAATGTTATTTTATGCCAAATGAAATTAATTATTTATTTATATCAAATGAATTTTATTGTATAGTGTAAATTATAATTATGTCAATGAATTTATATTTAATCATGTTAGTTATTAATTATTTACAGTAATTTTAATTGATCGATTCAATGTATAATGATTTTTACCTTTTAACCTATTTACATAAGTCGATTTAATTTATTACAATTCATGAAATCATTTTTATCAATATAAACAAGCACATATGTAAAATAAAGTCGAATGCATTATTTATATTGTTTTGTGAACAAACGGACAAACAGATTCCGTGTTATTAGTATATATTTGTAAGCAGCGAGCGCGCGCTCGGCCACAAACCAGTTCCCGACCGGCCGGCCTGCGCCTGCGCAGCGCAGCCCGCCGCAGTCTCTGATCCGCTTTAACGCCAAGTGCATGTCGCCTTGCGCGCCGGCTGCCGCTTTAATTTATGCTCGCGCTTGTATAGTTTTAAGTGCTTTCACCCGATATTTTCTCCTTCTGTGCATGTGAACTCTTTTCTATGCTTTCGCTTACGCTTATGAGCTAGAAATAAACATTTAAAGTGCAAAGGACTGGCTGTTTTTATTTTGCGCCGAAGCTGTCCTCAAGTAAGTGAAATAGAAGAATTAGAACTGGGCGATTACACACGCGCCTTTCTATACTACCAAGCGCTAGCGATTGACAACTTGGCTAAGCATCCATATCCCTTGAAACTACATAGCACCAAAATGCTGGAAATCGTACGATCTCTGAATGAATCACGAAAATACGCAATCGCCTCGAATCACTGTCACGCAGCTGCACAAGCGATCTCAGTAGACCTAACCTACCTCAACAGTCTCCGGGTTGTCGGGCGGCCGGGACATCGATTATAATGTTTGTATGGCGCAGGAAAATTCTAGCAAGGTTCTACCCAACTAGCAAAACAGTCATATAACATCGAGCTTACTCAGCTAATAAGTCGTATAAAAGTCATATAAACGCGAATTACACAGTACCTATCGTATAAAGCCAGCTTATACAGCAATATGTCGTATAAAAGTCATATAAACGCAAATTACACAGTACCTGTCGTATAAAGCCAACTTATACAGCAATAGCATAATAGTCGTATAATATGTCATATACACGTTTATACGACTTTCTTATATGACTTAAGAGTCATATAAGAAGTTGCTGAAAAAGACACAATTATAAAACGCTTATATGACTTTTTTGCCGAGTAGCAAAAACTTATATGGCTGACTTATGACTTGTGAGAAAAAGTCGAGTAAACGTAACGCAGTTGCTATTATATGACTATTGTGAATGAAGTCATATAACAGCTAATTATATATCTTGTTTTATAAAAGTGTTATATTCAGCATCTCGACATCTTTTATGACTAAAGAGTCATATAAGATTAATGCTGAGTAACCTGCTTTTACATGACGCTTACTTGACTATTTGTCGAATAATTACATCTTATATGACCTATGCTCGAGTAAATGCAAAAATAATAGCTATTATAGAACGTTTTGGTTTCAGCTGTTACTTTTATATGATTAACGTATCTACCTGTAGGTGTCATGGCGCTTAAACCACTAAACTTGCTATATAAGAACTAATACGAAGCAGTTATATGATATGTTAATCGTATACATGTCATATAGTAGTTTCCTTCGTAATAATTAAAAATATTTATTTAATTTTTATTGTAATAACTAATAATTAAAGTGGCGCGTTCATTATTTACTACTAAATATAGTATACTTTATCAGTAAAGTGGTATTCGCAATACATTTTC